>JAZGTK010010497.1:0-16350 GCA_036877625.1 Ambastaia sidthimunki | reverse complement strand
AGTTTAATGGATTGTGGGCTTTCAGCAAAGAAACGTCATTTTGGAGAAGTGGCAGTACTGTATATGCCTGCATGTTTTCTGTGGTTGACTGCTGTAATCCGGTGCTGTTTTGCTGTTCTGAGTGTGATGAATGAAGGGCTGATTGACAGGTTCAGGCGTCAACAGGTTGGAACCCCATCCTCCACCTCCCCCCACTTCCCTCCTGCCAGCCACTTCCCTCCTGCCAGCCAGACGTTTAACCAAAATTGTGCAGCGCCAGGCGGAACATATCATTGGTGCAAACCCACGCCTCATTAATGTTCTTCAGGATGAAGCTCTGATGGAATCCCATGATGGGGTCATCATCAGCCTGCACAAAGCAGAAACAAAAACAACAGATCTAGAATCTGAATCAAATGTTCTAACAAAATTATGCAATAACCCTCTAATTTCTTTGCAGAAGGACAATAATCAGACGAGGACTATAAAGTCAAATGCTATTACACCAAAACAAGAAAACATGCAATTTCAACCCAGGACAAGCCCCCATCTGTGTCATGTAAACTGGTCCTATATTCAGTTATAAGCAGCAGAGTCAAGTTAGTTTTTCATCTGCAAGAACATCTTATCAATGGCAACAATTTAAGCTATTTAAATTGTTTAAGCTATGATAACATCAAGCTATGACAACATCAGCGTCAGGAACTGCTGGTGATATGTGGGTGTATCTAGAGGCTCAAAGCTGAGAAAAGTTTAACATCATGCAAATCAGCTGCGATGTAATGCAAAGACTGCCTGCTCTATGAACCAAAGCTGTTCACATGATCAACAACATCTATAATATACTGTACTCAAAGGTTGGCTAGTTCATGTTACTGTGTGTGAAGACAGTTCTATGTGACTTGTAAGAACAGTATTAAGAACATTATTAGCCTGCTAGCAACCCACAGTACAGCAACTTCTGTCTGTGTGAACAGGGCATAAGTGACAAGCGATTTCATAAACACACACACCAGGCAAACCCACCACATCAGACATGTGACTACATTACCACCACGCTAACTGCACAAAGACGTTTAATCTGAACGCAGCTTAAAGCTGTTAGTAGAGTGGGCTATAAACCCAAGCTGAATCTGGTCCTTACAGACATTAAGAGAAGGAGGAAAGGCCTTTTGACCACAGAAGGTCTTTAAGCTCAAAGGTTGTGCAGGGCAAGCCTGAAGACTTCGTTGGTGCAAACCCAGGCAGTGTTGAGACATTTCAACAGAAAGATCTGATGGAAACCCAGCACCTGGTCATCGTCAGCCTGATAGACAAACACACACACACTACAACTCTGAAATACCTGTGCTTATGAACTAACAAGGCACTACCAAGGTGACACGAGAAGGCATTCAAGAAAGGCTTAAACCTTTTATAACCACACTTAATTTAAATTCCACTGGGACTACAGTAATTTTATCCATTTGACCATGAGGGAGAGAAACTGCCCTACTAGACTATAATCAAGTACATATCTGTAAATGGTGTTCACCTCCAACAGTGCTGGAATGACATATGTCTCTGTCTTGCAGGGCAAAATCAGATCCAAATAAAATACTTACTTTTAGTTGGCCTACTACCATACTCAATATGCAGCTATCAGGGGTGGGCTGGTGGTCTTGTGCTGTTATGCTGTGGGCTATTTTTGTAAAGGGCAGGGTCTGGAAAAAAATCAAAAGAAACAAATGCATATTACCGTTTAAACATTTTTAAACAAATACACTTGCTTTAAATAAATAATAAACAGCTTAGTTTGCATAAGTGAAAAGTGAAAGTGACATGTTTTTGTCAGATATGGTGACCCATACCCAAAATGTGACCTGCATTTAACCCATCATTGGTGAGGACTGGACATACACCGCAAGTTATGAACACACGCACACCCGGTGCAGTGGGCGGCTATCACTGGGTTACACCCGGGGAGCAATCGAGGGTTAGGTACTGGAATCAAACCAGCAACCTACTGATTACAAGCCTGACTCACTAACCAGTAGGCCACAACTACCTGCCAGTACTGGAATCGAACCAGCAACCTACTGATTACAAGTCTGACTCACTAACCAGTAGGCCACAACTGCCCTTTAACAACCAATGGTACAAAACATAAATATCAATCCTAGATTGTTGCTATGTTTGCATTTGTCTGATTGCATGGTTATTTGCATATTTGTACTTCAATCCATTCATGTCTTCAATGTACATCAAAACAACCCAAGATTTAATCTGTCTATTGCCGTTTTAAATGTATACTTACAGACAGCTTTTCGACAATTGCTGCTTTTCCCTGGAATTGCTGACCCTCCCACGTAAGGCATGATGCATCAATCTGGGAAAACGGGAAGAGAGAGGGCATGTCAATAAGGTAAAGGCCACTCTAAAGGCAACAATAAAATGTTGTGGCCAGTCTTCCTAATATTTCAGCAAGATTTATAATTACATCAATCAGTCATTAATTGTTGGGAAAATATGTAAATTGCAGTACAAAAACAAAACAGTTGCAACTGACAGTCTCAACTGTTGACAACCCACACGTTTAAATACATTTTTAAATCTACAAATAGTACAAATGTACTAATACATTTTCATTGTTTGTTGGATTTCCTCAATTATCCTACAGTACTGTACAGTACAATAAGTGTTTTTTCCATCAGGTTGTCTATCCAGCTGTTTCTTTTAAATTAAAAGTATGAGAACTTCAGGCTTTTTAAAGGTCCAGTACAGAACCACATTTCTGGCCTGAAAAGACTCCTCTGATGAATGCATGACAAAACTTGTTTGTTACTGGTCATCTAGCGTCACTCTGAAAGACATAAACCAGAGGACGGTTTGAACACTAAAATGATGGCAAGTGAGAACTTTCCTGAACAAAGGGACTTCACAAAATACTCACATATATTGATCCAAGTTGAGTCCTGTCTGTGTCAAACAGCTGATAGTAATGTTGCACAAAGCTGGATCCTATTTGTTCCCAAATCGGCTTGTCTCCCATTCTGATTCACCCTGCTACAGGCACTGGTCATGATAAAATAAATTACTCAATGTGTAAGACTTGTAAATAAATAAAGTAAAAAACCTGTAAATAGAACGTCATTAACTTTAAATGAATGGTTGTTTGTACAGCAATGCACAGAAAAGCATAAAACTATAAAGCAAAACATGTCACAGGCTGGATATAAGCTACTTATATTCTATTGAGGAACTTCAGGAATCCAACACACTCCTGCTCCACCCTTTCAAAAGACCCAATGTATTTGTCGTCAAGTCTGACTGGTTAATATATCATGTGCTTATGCCATGAGCCATGAGAACTAAACCAGATCACTATCAAATTTATATTACAAAAGTCAATAAAAATGACTAAAAACCATTGCATTGACTAACAAACTACAAAGTCATTCAGCAGCTCATTCTAAAGAGGATTTCAGGGAGCCAGAGTCTCTTATCCGAAGTTAGTTACTTTATTAGGAAGTAATAACTCATTATACACATCAAAACTGTTGCAGTGGCAACACGCTGGGGTACACGCCCATAATGGGGTGAAATCATTCCCGATACATCATACAAGAACACTCAGGAACGATCGAGAACGAAACATTAACTGGTGAGAGATGAAGTCACCATGCTAAGACTTCGCTAGCGTCCACTGGCCTGTCTGAATGATTCATTTTAGCTTTAGCCGTAGACGTGCTAACACTGAGCTGTCTGTCTTGTCGCCTTGAAGGGAAAAGTTGTGTTTTGCGTTTAAGCGGTTGTTGTTTTTCAATATCACCTTGCGATTTAAGCATTTACGGTCGACGCTCCGTTCTTAGAGCGAACACGCTACCGTTCCGTTCTAAAAATACACCCGAGCCATATGAGCTGCGTGCAGGCGCGAGACTCGCGCGGCCCGTTCACGCTCCTGTCCTACAACATAGGCGTGTCCTACTGACTTGCACTTCAGATTATCCTTGGCGAAAAGTGTCTATTTTAGTTTATTGCATAAAAGGGCTATAAACTAGTTGTGTGCAGCGCAAACTGAGCTTGTGTGAAATCCGTTGTTAACATCTTACCTCCGTGAGCCCTAAACCCCGGTTCCAGTTATGGCGATTCCAGCGCGCAGTGAACAGAAGTTAAGCGGCCTCCTCGGATAGCGCATGCGCAGAGCGATTACACGGGGGTTTGAATGCTGCTAGTGGAACTCTTTGACAGTCAGTGAACAGATTGTATGAGTAAACAGTGGTTGTGAAACTGAATTACTAGAAATAGTGCCTTAAGCAGCGGGTGAATCCAAAAATAGTGTGCTTTAAATATTCATAATGTGTTCCCTTTAGATTCACTTTTACAGCTATTTGAAACCCCCATTTGTACTATGAAGACTGCTAGAGTGTTAAATGATATCAAATGCTGCAAAACTACATTTAGTTTAGTTTACATTATTATTTATTATTATTATGGGTCTCACAAATACCAAGCAAATACCATGATATCAAGCAAAACTGTTTCTTTGCATTTACCACAAACATTGAGCTCTTCCTAATATAAAATTAAAATGTAACTTATCAACATAATAACATGACAAGCAAATAATAAAAAATATACACTTTATTATCATATAAATAATAACAAAATAACCTGCATGCAGACAATATTAATTTATTCAACTTTGTTCATTTATGTACAGAACTTCTCAGTACAAAGATACATAGAGTGCAAACATGATGAGTGGCTTGTAATTCTAAGAGAATTCATAAAATATGTGTGTGCAGTTATTTAAATGGTTTTAAGTTTTTTATTTAATAATAAACTTTTGTATATATAATTCAGTTAATTCTATAATGATATGCATAATAGATTTCTGTTCTTTGTTTCTTTGCTTGTTGAAAATGTGTTTGCTAAAACATACACCTGCCTTCTCTTTATACTGATCCACGAGATAGTCATGCAGAAATGACTTCAGTTCTCTGCAGCCATCATTCTTCATAAAAGAGAAAGGTATGCAGAAATAAAATTACAAATACCAATAGAAACACTTATAACTATTAAATGTTTACACAAATTGTCTCTACATTTATATTTTACTGACAAATAAAGGAGGATAGTGGTATGGTATACTTTTTCATTCCCTGCAGTTTTGTACCTCCAGATATCCTTTATAATTCTAACTATATTGGCTTTCTTGAGTTTAAGATTCCTAAATTCTTTGATTTCTAGAACTTCCCTATTTATCTCCTGCAGCAAGATCTTTTTGGCTGGATTGACAAAAACGTTCTGTGCAGTGCTCACGTAACCCCAAGTATGACACATTTTACACAAGATTACCTCTTACCTATCTGCTTAACTGTGCTATATAGACATAGAAAAGGTTTCTTACTGAACAGATACTGATACCTGCACATTGTTCACAGTTTGGTCTGGGAGTTGTAACAGTGTGACAATTGGCTCTCCCAGTCTCACCAGGGGACCACAACACCGCATTCAGCTTGCAGGCTCAACCTGGGCTTTGGTAAGATCCTCTCTACACACTTGCAAAGCCAACTTTACCATCACAGGATCCTCAGATTCCATCTCTGAGAGGAAAAAATGCATAATTTCCTTTCCCTCCAGAGCTGAATTCAATCAAACAAATGGCCAAGCTAAAAAACATATGCCAGGCTGGTGGAATTTACAAGCAAACAACTGAAATTTATGTTGTTATATTCAAGGCATAAATTAATGTGTGCAATCAGGGTTTTTTAATCTTGTTTAATAAGTACTAATTCATTACCAAGACACTACAAGGAGTGATTGTTTAGCGCAAAGATTCTCCCCCAAATCCCCCAAAACTATGTCCAAACGTACTGTGATGTCAAAATCCTTTTTGATGTCAGAAGAAATAGTGATAATGACCTATCAGACAGACATACAGTTCATTTAAAAAACAATGTTAAAGAAGTATTTGTGTAATGAGGATTATATGTAAAGTAAAAGCCAATATCCCGTAGTATGACTATGCTATAGTTGCTATATGCTATAGTTTAAGCACGTATACCTTTTAAGCATGTATATTATTCATGCAGTTTATAAGACCTCATTCTGCTTAGAAGACTACATTAATTATTGGCACATAAATTAAGCCACAACATTTATGTCAGACTACAGGAGTGAACAAAGTGAACTACAAGAAAAGCTAAAAGGTGACCAATTAACTCTACTTATATAAATACATCTTAAATGTAGCTAAAATCCTTCATGGACATATTACTTGCCAACTACCCTTTTACTGACTGTAGGTTTTAAACTAACCCATACATTTACTAACTGTAGGTTTTAAACTAACCCATACATTTACTATTGACTAGCTGGCTACCTTGTTTGGTTTATAAGCACCTGGTCATAGTTGAATATACTAAATAAAATTAGCGTTTCTGAAACACACGTATAACTTGCCTTTCCGTGTGTGACAGCGGTGGCACCTTTTATTCTTTCTGTACCGACATCTGGATTATTTCATAGTAAATTTCATAGCAAAACTTTTACTCGCTCGTCCAACTACAGCTTCAACAGCGTGGTTTTGTTGTTGTTTGGGAGGCGGTTGCTATGGTATCGAAGGACCCTAGAAAAGACCTCTCGTTTGTAGGTGTCCATAATGTGCCTTTATGAAAAGAAAACCGTCTCGTCGTCTAAAAACTCCAAATATGTCGAATGGAATGCAGTAATATGTGTAAATAGATATATATGTTATTCAGTAAACAATTTAAATATAAAACATTTGAAAGTGTTTGGTGAAAGGTAGCGGTGGTCATTTTTTTCTCAAGGCAATATTTAAATAGCTACCGGATCACGCCACATAGACTCTTTTTATCCCATCTGTTTTTATACAGTAAAAATCCTCAAGGGTGCGTAACTTGTTGTGAACAATTTTTTTAGGTTGATCAGTGATCGTAAGGTTAGAATTGTTATTGTGATCTGCCTTCAACGTCTTGCCACTAATAAAAAACTGTGATAAATGTCTGTCAACTCGCATATACACCTTAATATATCAATGTAAAATTCTAGATATTTTAAAAACAAATAGCATTGATTTTGTAACAAGGAATATAACTGGCATTGTTTAAATAATAACAGAAAACCAAGTATAAAGCTCATTGGTGTTTAACAACGTGTTTACGGATTGTGTTAAAAACTACAAATCCTGCGTTTTACCTCACTCCTCCTTCCGACAGACTAAAATTAAATTATTTATGGGTCATGTAGTTAATGGCACTTCCCTCCTGTCATCAGCATGCATTGCGCAGGGCTTTGTGCTCAACTACAGTACCCACACGTCACTGTAAAGCGGCTGTTATCCGGGGATATCTCGCCGCTGCTGGTTCTCCTTAGTCTAGCGCTCTCTCCTTTTTAGCGGATTGGCACAACAGGGTAGGATTACTAGTAGGAATAAAACCATAACCAAAAATGGCAGAGCTTGGAGCGGGGAGCCTGCTAACAGGAGATCCTGCTTTCAATTATCAAGAGCATGATCTAAACGAGCGTTTGAAGCGGCTGTACCCGGCCGTGAATGAGGAAGAGACCCCCTTACCCCGATCGTGGAGCCCCAAGGATAAGTACAGCTACATCGGGCTCTCACAGAATAATCTACGGGTGCATTACAAAGGTATACAGATGTGACACACGCACAACAACATTACTGAGCTGTCAGATCCTAGGCCTTGACAATCCCGCTGTTGATGGGTGTTGTGGTTAGCTGCACTCCCCGATCTAGTTTGAACAGCTTTTTTTCCGTCCCCTTTGCTTTGTTGTGTAGAAGGAAAGAGGAATGTTCACATGGGTTGACATTTAGCAAACAATATCAGAAATCGGCTAGCGAAAGTAGCTTAGGGTACATGCACGGCTTGAGAGCCCATCGCGTCAGCCCTGCTTTCGGACACCTACCTCTACCCATCGCAATCTTAGGAACATAAAATGTTTTTTGCTTTACCAGGCTTATCGTTCAAACTCGCACGAATCCCTTTTGGTGAATTAGTCGAAGCTGGTGTTAGCTAGCCACAGCAGGGCAATAAAGGAGCTACACCATTGATTTTGCAATGAATTGCAAATCGCTTTAGTTTACACCGCATTGCATACCTATATTTGTTATCCGCTATAGACATCGGATGGTTAATATAAAGGTACGAGCTACGCTGTAATAAAACAAAAAATTTGTTTTTTGTATTTTTGTGAGTATTTAGAGACTTTGCACAACGTATGTGCGTATTTTAGTAAATAAGGAATTAAACGCTTCTTGTAATTCGCTCGATGTTATGAATTCATTATGGTAATAAATTTAACATGAATACGAATTCCACAGCACTGCCTGTGTAAACAATTCTGGTGTTGGTCAGTTGCGTCACTGGGGCTGAATTTACCCTGTGTGGATGCAGTTTTTGTTTAACAGCTACATACTTCTAGAGAATAATTAATAAATCCGTCTATTTTAAGAACCATCACTGAGCACAATCTGTGCAGCTTTTGCAATAATGAACTCGTTTGTTTCAGCGCCTACATGAAACCATTGGGCTCCTAAAAGACTTTATTGTTTTGTCTGAACGACATATACCCAGTTTATATTTAGTTTAGAAACATTTACTGTTGAATGGTCACTCTGAGGGCACTTATTTGTGATGAGAATATGTCCTGTGTCAGCGGGCCTGTTGTGTAATACATAAGAATAGGTGGCATTTGAGGGTGACTGGTGGGTAGACCGTAGCTGTTTATTGTCTTGCATCATGTGTTGTTCCACACGTGACAGCTGTCAAATACAAAGTACATTTATGTAAATGCATGCCTTTAATGTTTATACCAACAGTTTAGGTTATCCCCGTTAACTCAACAATAAACAATGGCACATTATTTTGGTAATGTACACTGCTTTGTGTCTGTGGAAAATTGTACCTCATGAGCAACTATCTTCTTTCAGGGCATGGGTATGTTTACTGCTTCTTATGGTGGTTGATGGTAACCTTGTATTCTGTGTTTAAAGACCTGTAAAATTTCTGAGTAACAGTCTGGTGATATACTGGTATTGATTTTGCCCTGTTGTCAAGGATATCTGTGTTTGGATTTAGAAAGTGTTTTGTACTGTCCTCTTGACTAATATTGGTGAGCGTGTCATCAAAACTACACTGCAGTGATTAGATTTGGATAAAAATGGTTGTTACTGTAATTTGTTTTTTAATAGAACAAATATGAGCTTTTTGAAATGTATTAAAAACAGTTCACTGTTGCTTTAACCTGTGGTCTGTTTTTTGGACTAATTTTAGTTCAACACATTTCTTTGTAGTAATGAAAATGGCTGTATATCATACACAACCATAATCTTACGATGGCCTTATGATCTATTTGAGTTGTTTTTGTAAATCAGCCAAACTCTGTGTGCAGTCATGTTCAAAGGAATTACAGAGCAAAGTCTGTAAATGTTGTTATGTTGGGCTATTTAGTAAGTATCAAAAAAATTAGTCAGACTTGGCATGATGAAACAGGGTGAAAATACATGAGAGGCCCATCCTCTATGTTTCCACAGTGGACCTTGTTTTATTATATCACCATGATGAAGCATTAGGTCCCTTAAAAATGTTTGCTGCATTACATTCATGTAGACATTATACTGTGTTCTCACACCTTGTAACAAGTTTCATGCAAGGAAATAATGCAATAAAATAAATAGATGCACATATGTCATAGGTGATTACTGAGAGTTTTGCTATGTGCTTTGGTGGACTGCTGTCTGTTTCCTGTGGCAGACTGTTGGACTCTTAAGCTCATTGTAATGTTTGCCTATAAAGGGGTTTTGCCTGTCTGAGGAACCAATCACGCATGATCACCCAGTGTGATGACATCACCAGATTGTGTTAGTTTCCCCCAGTGTCTCTGTGAAGCCCTGTTTGCTCACACTAGCACAACACTCAACCTTCTCTCCTTGTCTCCCTTTGTTTTCTCATATTGTAGACTTTTTTGTCTGCTTAGCTGATGTTACGGGTGTCAGCTGTAGCTTTGTACTGCTTACTTTCCCTGACATGTTTTGACAGAGAGACACTTAACTGTGAAAATGACTTTAAACAGATAGCTGTCCAATTCTGTGAGGTTACTTTTCTGTCTGATTGTGAATGTGAGAGAAAGAGAGAGATAGATTTTAGAGTTTTGTAGAGTTAATTTGGCATTGCACAATTGAATCCTATTATTAATCTTATTATCTTGTTATTTAATAATCTTTTTAAATAATCATAATCTTTTGATTTGTATATTTTCTTATACTTTTGATTCTTATACTTTTAGGTCTGGGCCATATAGAAACATATAGAAATAATGTAAAGTATTTTGTGTACATATACAATCTTGTACAATAGGAATGCATCACTAAATATAGTGTCCAGACAGGATAATGTCACAATGCAAAAAAATCAGAATGATCCTAAACATCATTTTCATTTATGTAAAATCTCATTTGAATTTTGTCCAACTTAAATAGGATCTGAACATTTGTTTGACCAGTTTCAGACAGTCACCTGTGTCAAGACTATGAGTCAAAAACTCAGCACATAAATAAAGCAGCACTAATGCAGAACATACCATGAAACAATGTCTTACACAGACATGCAGCAGCCCTGTGATTATGAACTGCAGAGGAGGACTGCATAAAAACTGTGCATTAAACATGTTTGAGAGAGAGAGAGAGAGAGAGAGACCAGAAGCTAAAGAAGGCGAGAATCAAGCAGGGTCATCTCACTCTCCTCTGGACTCCTAGAATGGTGTGGTCATGGCATGATGTATAAATAGATCTGCATGTGTGAGCAGCAGGAGGAGGGAAGAGATGTACACATTTGTGCATTTGTGTGTGAGAGAGAGTCAGTGATTTGCACATACAGGGTTGTATGCTTTTACTTTGGTTGTGTGTGCTAGGGATATAAATAGATATTTTATGTGCGTTGTCGATTATGAACGCTTGTCTCGGCTTGGCAGGCAAACCTATTGTGGCTTGGTAGCAGGACTCTGGATGCTATAAATAAAAGTGATTAATATGTTACAGTAATCAGAGTATGATGATGAATTTGTATGCTTGTTACACTGTTATTTCTGATAAGAAATTGTATTTGCATATACAATATAAGCCAACTGCATAATCTGTATCTGTAAAATTCTGAAATCACTTTTAACAAAACAATCTGACAATTTACAACATTCATTTACTTTAAAGCAGGTTTAAAACGATATACATGTGTGAGAAATGCTATACAAATAAATGTGAATTTAATTAAATTGAAAATGTGAGATTAAGAATTTTTGTAACACATACTTACTTAAAATCGCACAAACACACAGCAACATCACAATCAGATGTTAATTTGTCCTGCAGGCAGCGTTAAGGCCCGCAAACACAAAGATGCACAGAAAACTTCTCAGTAGAATTTAAGTAAGTGATTAGTTCAGGAAGTTTATCTGGCCTCACAGAATCTAATATCAAGTTTGTATTAATGTGGCAGGTGCTTATCAACCTGCAGGAAACTGGATTAGGAGGCTGGAGCACGTTGCTGGTGTACATGTGTGCTTAGACTGCAACGACTCTCACTATCTTTATTTTTCTCAAACGAAAATCCGACTTGTCAAACCACTCAAACAGACAAAGCAGTGTTTTGAAAGCTCAGTATTTATGCTCTTTGTTAAGACCACCTACGAATGGTTTACTTACAGCTCTGTCTGCACAGTTAACTGGAATAGGAGATAGTTTTACTCCGTTTAAATCAGTTTACAGAGTTGTCATAAGATTAAAATTTATATTTTGGAAGCAATGGTGTGCTAACTGTTTCAGCTTTGAAACTTCAAAAACATTCACAATTAAAGAGCTTTAAAATGGAGTGGCAAATAATTTACAGTATCACAAAATCAGAGACTCAAATCTTGATCTGGAGTTACTTGATATGTTACTGTCAGGTGTAAACGGCTGCATGTGTCTCAGCTGACCACTTGTGATCTGCATCACCTGAGACAGATTTAAATACCATATGTAAACAGGAGGTTTGCTGCTCTTAAAAGCAGTCTTGTTAGGTTTTACAACCCTATATGTGTTTTGCAACAGCAATGGGCCGACTGTACTGTTACTGTACATGATCTCTTAAGTTGTTTTCTGTGCAGTAATTGTCTTCTCTCATGTACGTTCATCATCTTTTCATGTAAGTCTTTACCTGAGTTCCTCCTCTCCAATGTGACCTCTCCCTGCCAGAGGTCCAGCTGAACATTGCTGCTTCATGTCTGATGTAGTTTCAGACACTTGCTGAGACTTCCAAAGTATCTCTGATTATAACTTCCTGTTATTATCATTGTAGACAGTCATCAACACCAGAGGTAGGGTGTGTATGGTGACTCATTTCCCACATTGTTTCCATCTTGCTTGCAGGCCACGGAAAAAACCACAAGGATGCAGCGTCTGTCCGATCCACCCATCCCATCCCTGCCGCTTGTGGCATCTACTACTTTGAGGTGAAGATCGTAAGCAAAGGCAGAGATGGGTAAGCGAAAACTGGTTCTTGTTGAAGACATTTATACACTGTGGAACTTGATGGTCATTTGAAAAAGTGTGTCACAGGTAGCAAAGACATTATTAAAGAGTCCAAACATCTTGGGCCACATGTGGGAAAAGTGTGGGATTGTTCTACTTTAAGCCCAAAAAAATATAGTAGAGACACTTCTAGATTAAAAGAGTTTATTAGTTATTCTCATTTGTAGTAAGGCTCATCTCTTCTTGTGTTTGCAGGTACATGGGGATAGGACTATCTGCCCAGGGGGTGAACATGAACAGACTGCCTGGTGAGTTAGCAGAAAGAAGGTCTGTTTGTGCTTGTATGTACATAAGAAGATGAGATGTTCACCACAGGTCATTGCACACAGATGCAACTAAACTGTTGCTTACTGGTTACTGGGTTTTGCTTTTGCTTTATTTTGTTAAAAATCAAGACGTTTTCCATGCTGTTTATACTGTATTAGGTTTTAGGTACTGTAGAGTTGTTGTATCAATATAAACTATATCGTTGACTTAAATTTTACTTTTTGCATCTGGTCTAGTAGAACCTCAGAACTTTTATCTTATTTTTCTTTTACACTTTTTATTATTGTTCTATCACAGTCAGACTGTTCAATTCAGGCTTTGACACATGCCTCAACATGTCCTTAAAGAACAAAAAACTGCAGCTGTGACCTTGCAAATCCAGCCACATCCTCACATCTCAAGGTTTTTTTCTTGTGAATCTCAAGAATAACTTTGTTTTTCTCACAATAGTCTTAAAGAAAAGGGAGAGAAGAAAAAGAGGAGACTATATCTCATTATTACCCATTTTCCTCAATGGATTTTAACTTGCATATGGAATCTGAGATCACGAAGTCTTATTATTCAGCAATAAAAGCTAAAACTAACCATAAAATCTCACAGAGTTTTATGCGTTTTCTTTATACTCACAGATCATGCGTTTACACACTAAAGATATTGAGTACTATGGATAAATACTCTGTCCTTTTTATGAACACGCATGTAGTGAGCAGAGTTTATACAGGCTTATAATTTGATGATGTGAAAAACATGGGCAGTCTACAAAAGTGACTTCAACTATCAGTATTTAATATACTACACTGACTTAATTTAGTGAAGACCATTATTAACATTAATCATAATTTGTTGCTAAATATAACAAAGAGTTGAACAGATGGCATGACTAAGCTCTATTAAGTTGACACTAATGAATTTAGTAACCTGTTTTGAATAATATTCAAATAGATTCAGATTTGTGCAGCACATCTTGCTTGAGAACAGTAAGCATTAGCATTAACAGTAAACATTTCTTTAACATTTATAAAAATTATCTTACATGCATAAAGGAAGTTGAAAAAGATTGAATGCATAGCAGACAAGAGTCTGCATGAAGGATGTATGTGGAGAGAGTTTTAGGGGTGGGCGGGGTCATGAGAAGGAGAGTTCGACCAATCAGGTGATTCTCTCACCTGCTTATTGGCTCCTCCACTGTGCCTGAGGTCTTTGGGATGCTTTGGAGCAATCTGGTCAATTCGACATGTGTGTGCTGACTACAACTTGTGTGCAGTGACCCTCATGCACTGTGCTTAAACCACTCTTTGTCTCAGAGCGCTTTGGAATATAGTGGAAATGTAGACAAATGTAGAGTGATCCAAACATTTTCTAGTGCGCCTGTTGTATGGCTGCAGCCCGTTGGTTTGACTCATACTGGACTTAATATTGCTGGTGTATTATTTATTCAGTTCATATTTAAAGGTCTGGATAAGTGTTAAAATGTATGTAGGCTCAAAGTTCAAGTCACTTTTAAAGTCTGGAGCTTCAAGTTGTTGAGATAAGTTAATCTGTTTTATAGGTACTAGTAGGGTTAAAACAATAAAGTCTATACATAAAAAGTATCTGTAAAATAGTGACAAAATATGTGATAAATGCATGGCATAAGTTTCCAAGACAGTGTTAATGTGACCTTCATATAAAAGTTATATAATTTCTCTGAAACTCCTCTGACATAAAAGGACTAATAGATGAAAAAACACCCATACATCTTTTGAGTACTACTCTATTATAATACAATAATAAATCATTATAATATTATATATGTGTATGTGAAAGCTTGTAACAGTAAAATCAGATGAAGTCATATTTGGCTTCTCTTACTGCTCAAATCACTGAGAATTTGTTTGTGTGTGCGTGTGTGTGTGTGTGTGTGTGTGTGTATTTTAAGTGTAATGGTTTTACGCACCCTGCCGACCTCTGTGTCTCTGATCCTATACTGGAGTCCTGCCCATTTCATTAGCATGAAGGGAACACTGAGCTCTGCTTTAGGCCGCACTGCTCTACAGATTAATCTAATACCTCACCGCTTCCCACACGACAAGCCCCACCACCCACACTTTCTCTTTCATCATTCAGTGTGCATCTGTTCAGTTTGCCATTCAAAGAATGCAGTTGTTTACTGTTTCAAATCCACATAGTAACTTAAAATGTAATTACAAATGCCATTTGTTACCATGTACTATGATGTCTGCCCTGTCTGGTGCCTCCTGGTGGTTTTGAGGCATTGTGTGGCTTTACTGCTCTTGTAAAATTTACATAAAATTTTACAAATCGTCCGGCTGCACCCTGAATGAACTTCAGGGTGGACGTACAAATTATTTCATGTTACTTTTAAAAAAGTAACTGCCTGTAACCGTCATAAACTGTAAAGCTTGTTTCAGAACAGCTTCAACTCACTGAGTGTGTGGGACACCCACCCTGATAATTTAGTTCTAGTGCAGTAAATTCATGCAGCGACCCACCTCATACTCTGTTCTGCACGACTATGCAAGCAGTGCTCATAATTTTATTAGCAGTTTGGTAATAAGGTTTCTGGTTGATAGTGTCATAAAATACACTATCAAACGCTGCAGGCTTGTGATTGGCTCTTACTCATCCTTTGGATGAATCAGTACAGAGGCAGAAACAAGGTTCTTTATTAGCCGGCCCACATGTAATAAACACCTGCAGATCGCTGTGGAATGGTATTACTTGTCGGTCACTAAATTCTACACACCCTGTGTGTGTTTGTTTGTTAAATACCTTGGCTAATTTGTTTAGGCTGTCAACTACCAATAAAAATGTACTACTCTCTGTTTAGCGTAATTCACAATGTTTCAGTTAATTCCACAGGTGTTGCCTGATTACCAGTGCAGAACAAGACGAACAAGTGAAATCTATGGGAGTTTTTGAAAGAAAAGGCTTCATATTTTCCTAATTGTGTTTCTCTGTGTCACCTCAGGTTGGGACAAGCACTCCTATGGTTACCATGGTGACGATGGACACTCCTTCTGCTCCTCAGGGACTGGCCAACCGTACGGCCCAACCTTTACAACGGGTGACGTTATTGGCTGCTGCGTGAACCTTATCAATAACACATGCTTTTACACCAAGAATGGACACAGTTTAGGTAATTCATTTAATAGTTGTTACTAGTTATTTTTATTACTGTCATTACTACTATTATCTGTCATTATTAGCAAGAAATTAAACCATTGGATGATAGACTAAGCTTCTACAGATTTGTGTTTGGTAATAGCATTAGGAGTTTATGTCATTTAATAATTGTAATTATGTACTTAGTTTATGTAAGATATCTTATGTAATGTTTTTAAAATCCACAATACTAAGCAGTTGTGAATTTTTGGTTTCTCTAGGTGTGGCGTTCACAGATCTCCCAGTAAGTAAATGATCCTCTCACAAACAAAACAAATCACAGAACACATTAAAAATCAATTCAAAATCTCATTTTTACCTGTAAATGAAAAATCAGGATTTCAGGATTC
>JAZGTK010010496.1:0-16351 GCA_036877625.1 Ambastaia sidthimunki | reverse complement strand
TTCAGCAGAAACCTGAGCAAAATGAAAGCAAAGAACAGGAAAAGGTCAATCCTTCATCACAGCTTACAGCCAATAGGGTGATTGAAAGACATGATATTTTCACTGAAACAAGACAGGGTAGCGGATAGCCTCTGACTTTACATAAAGCAATTGTGTCACCACAAAGCAGGAGGGAAACTTTTTGTCTGTGTAATATGACAAACACATCCACGTACGTGCAGGGAATGTTTATTCTAGCGGATGCCCTTTTTGCAACTTCCTATTCCATAATCTTTTTATTTGCCGTGTTAAGGCATGTTAGGTTAATCTCTGATGAATAGTAATGCTTACTTAATGTAAGACAAAGTGTTACTATTTTTATAACAGCTCAAAATGCCTTTATTTGGACTTTAGAGCTTATAGAAATATATAAAGAGCATCAATGCTTATCGTCTATAAAAATAATTGGTTTTGTATGGATTTAAGAGAAACAGGTGCTACGTGACCTCAACTGCTTTCAGGATGTCAATGTGCTTCTGCAACGATCGTCCTGTTTAATCACAAGCAAATCTTGTTTTCAATAATTAGCAGACAGCAAAAAGGAGGAAAACTCATTTTCCGAAGAGTCCCAGCATTCATAGATCAATGTAACGAATTGTAATGTCACTCTGTTTACCCCTTCCAGGAAGAAGTTACAGCAAAATTAAAATCTTTTCACTTTATCAGCTCAATCCTGTTTTATGTTGTTCAGGTTCTGTTTTATAATGTCTCAAATTAGTAGATGTTCTCTGCTTATTATGTTGCAGGTCTTAAAAGCGTTTCATTCCCTCAGTCATTCATTTTTCAGTAAGAAATCATATTTCTGTCTTAATTTCTAGTAAACATATCTAAACATTTTTACTGTAAAACAAGATTTACTTGAAAGCAAAATTGCAGTTTTAACTTGTTTTTAACTTGTGTCTTGATATGTTGTCTTTGTTTTAGGCATAAACCACAAAATTTTATTAGATTTTTGATTAAATTTGTTTATGAAAAAATTTCCTTTGCAAGTAAATTAAACTTTTTTAAAGCTGCTTAGACATTTTGTTGGTTGCTTGTTTATTAAATTTTGATAATTGAAATAAATAAACCAAATATGGATGAAACAACAAATTTATATGGTTAGAGACACAACAGGAAGAAATGGTGATTGTGATATATAATTTTGCAGACCGTCCCATGTAAGTAACTGGATTTTAGACCAAAGCTGTTTTCGATCATTTAAAGATTCTGAATCTGCTTGATATTCCTGCGTCCCCTCACAAACAACCTTGTCTTTCATTGTCATCTCTCACAGCATCCACACCACAACCTTGTTTTGCCTTTGAACCAGCGTGTGCATCTTTAACATCAACCATTTCATCTAAATAACTTCAGTTTCTTGACGGATTCCTCTTGCTGCATATCAATATGTTTCGACAAGGGCATGCCGCGCATTAAGCCAAAGTCTCCAGACAGATACAAGGCCTGATGTTGCAATAAGCATTGTTTTCTTTATTAAAGACACCATCCCACACATTGTGCTGGCAGTGAGTGAGGGCTGGTGTGCTTGTGTCTGACACGTGGGAACGAGTGGAATGATGAGGTAATTAAAGACAGGAAGAGGTGAATATGATTTTGGGGTGATCTGTCTGTAATTGGACACATGAAAGACACGAGTAGGGTGCATAGCTACTGGTGCTGCTCCTTATTAGCCGCTAATGTGAAAACCAATATTTCAGCCCACGTCAAGGTGCGGTGGGAGACGACGGCTCTCTCCAACAAGTGTGGGGTCCCCACTGAGAGTTTGAGAGCATGCCAGGCATCATCCTCCATTCTCCTTCTGTTTAATTCGCAGACAGATACTGTTCAAATAGTTCGTCCCTTGTATTAGGGAATTGAAGCACCGACAGGTGAAAGCTGACTTCCCCATGTCAAATCCCACCATTAAAGCACACATACCCAAGAGACAAAAGAAATGCCAATATTTTACAGCTATAATTAAAAGAAAAACATCTTACTGTTTTATTTCTTTCTGGATTCGGTGGAGTTGAACTTGAGCAGAAGATTTTCTGCAGAAAAATTAGATTTTTTTCTGACTGCTGACTTTCGCTTTATGCTTTATGTTTCACCCAAAACAAAGAACAATTGATCTGCTTGAGGTGGGAGTTCCAACGTTTAGTGAAAATAATGATTGATGTGACAAATTTGTTGGTAGGAAACTGTTGTTTCGCATGAAGATTAGTGTGATGTGTTTGTTGCTCTTGAGCTATGATATGATGCCTCTGCTATGTGAATTTCCAAGCTAATACAGAGTTAAACGTGCTGTGCATATGTGATTTAGATGAACACTGAATCATATTTAAGGACCTTTAGGACAAAAAATCTCTATTGGGGTCCAAAAATCTATGCTAGACAAATGCTTCTGTTTTACATTGAATCCAACATAATTTTATTACAAATTGTTTTATGGGCATTACAATTTGAGTACAATTTTTTATTGAAACATTAAAATGAATCTCAGAATTTCTTCATATTTGATTGGTGCCTCTTTTGCGAAAATGACAGCATGCACTGGCTGGCCACAATTTTTGCAAATGAGCCGTATTATCCAAGTATGATTTAAGAATGTTGTATGCCTCAATAAAAGTCAGGGAACCCTGTTTTTGTATAAAGTTTACATGATAAATGTCACAAATTTATTTTTACTAGTGAGCAAATCTGTTGTGCAGAATCATTATAACATTTCTTCGTTTCAGTTTTTCATTTTATTTCCAAGTTAAAATTAGATTATGAATTTCCTGTTTTTCACTGCGGTCTTAGATTTTTGGAACCTGCTGTACCCTGGCTGGCTTATGGTTCAGATTTGGTGTGAAATTGTGAGAAGATGCAAGAAGCTGCATTAAGTCGAATGATTTTGACACATTGGGGATTTTGACAATTGATTGTTCCATGCGTGACACCATGTGTCACAGATGTGCCCTCATTACCGGCCACATATCAGGTGATTTCACTGGGACCAGAAGGGAAATGTCATGTTATCATATTCAGAGTGTCATGTCATGTTATATTTGCCACGGCTTGTCACAACAGTGGCGGTTCAGTGCTTATGGTGGTGTTTATAACGGCATCAGTTTGCAAACAAGCGGCTGTCAGAAAACGTCAACATTGCGTTTGGTGTCCCTGTGGAGAATTGTGGGATATATGGAAGACAGGAGAGGGAAAGATGGCTTCGGTATAGAGACATATTGCACAAGTTTTACACATTTCATGGCTTTCAACGCAGTAATTAGATCACAACCACCTTTATTTTAATGCTAATTAATATTCAGGGATAGTTTAAAACTGTCAGTGAGCTTTTTTTAAAAAAAGGGAATAAAACATGGGAATAATTCTAATTTAAAACAAATTAGAACTGTGGAACTGTTTAGAGCTGTAAATTCATTTCATTAATACAATGATTTGACATTATAGTACGGAAAATAAAAATATAGCAGTTGAATATTAATTGAGCCAAAACAAGTAACATTTATATAGGAAACCACTGGTCAAAATTAACATCCTAACAAATTAATTTATTTAAGGGCATTCATTTTAAAATCATTAAAAGCGTTAAATTCAAAATTCAGTCATTTATGCCCAAATTCTTAACTGGTAGTGTATGTCTGTATTAAACTGTAAATATTACATAAAAATCACACCTTCATAACTTTAGAAGCGTTGTAATTTGTTTTTTAAAGGCACTTCACCAAAACATAATGCCTTTAATATAACAATTGACACATTAATATTTGATTTATTCACTTATTAGAAGTAATTTTCCTCATATTCTTCTTCTTGAAGAAGAACAAATGGTGCCTTTACATTCTGAAGTCTAGTGTAGGATTGTATATTTTATAATCTTGAGGTTAATTGATCCAGTTAAACATTCTGTTAGGTTACCCATTTGTCATTTCACCAATGTTTTTTTAGAACTAAAAATATTGCACCAGATATTGAGTCTGTTTTGATTAAATATTGATGCTCAATTTAGTCTGGTTTACTCTCTCTCTGTCTCCATTGCTTCTGGAGAGCTGCAGTATTGAGTTCAATAAAAGAAGATTGTTGGAGAGGCATGCTGGAGCATAGAAAGGTGAACAGGTCAAGTTCACAGTGGGGGTGGGGACAAAATGAGCAATGCCGAAGAGTCCGGGCACCAGACGTTAACTTGTGAAAGTCCTGCCCATATAAATGTCAATATAAAAAGAGGTCCATTTACTCACTGGACATACAGTAGTAAAGAAACTTGGAACAAGCAATTTAACGAAAGAAGGTGAGTCATTTGGGGGGACAAATTAAAAGAAAAATTTGTTTTTCTGTGTTTGTCTTGGGTTGATGGTTATGTAATGTAGTTTGTAGCATGTATTTTCTGTTTTAAAATTCTGACAGCCAATATTCTAATCAAAGATTTAGAGACTTAAGATTTAAATTATGAAGGTGAAAACTGTTTTGCTTTTACATTTTTAACTGAACCTGAAATTTACTAACCTTGGTGTTCTAAACCTCAATTTACCTGCTGTAATTATTTTCTTGTGCACAAAACACAGAAAAGGTTTTTAATACAGCTAATAGTCAGAAGAGCATTACATTGGCAGCGCAAAGGTCGTGGGTTCGATTCCCAGAACAAATACACAATTAACTACAAATGTCATAACAAACTGTTGTTGTATGAAAAAGGGCTGTGTAAAAGCCTTTAATTTTTTCCCTTTCCAGTTCCAAAGAAAATATAACCCTACAGGTTTTGGAACGACACAAAAGGTAAGAAATTAATGAGCGGATTTTCATTTTTGGCTGAGCTGTTTTTTTGAAGAAATGTCTTATTCAACATTGGAACACTTCATATTTGAGCTTTGGCTCAGAAAGAGATTGAAGAGGGTTTAATAGCACATTTTTACTGCTCTTCCATTATTCTTGGCTTGTGACCGTGGCACAGCCTGCATGCTGCAGGAACTCTCGCTGACAAGAGTAAGTGAAGAATGTGTCGGTGCTGGGAGAACTTTGACACTTGAAATGCAGAAAGGGATGCGTGTCATCACAGCTCAGAGTGACTGCATAGCCACAGGCTGCTGCCTCACACGCCTTTATTGATGCCAGTGGTAAGGGTACCAGGAACACATCACTAATATGTGCAGTTATCTTGAGGGAACTGGTGGAAGGAAAAAATCAAGTGTAAATTTACACACAGAGTCCCAAAGTCAGAAGAAATGAGTAAATATGAAATCGCAGAGGCTGTAGACTTTGATGAAGTCAATGACGCATCAGACAGACAAAGTTTTCTTTCTTTATTTCCCCATCCATCCATCCATCCATCCAGCCTTCCTTCCTTCCCCTCCCTTCTTTCTTTCTTGAACTGACCACATATATGTTTTATGCCTTTGCAAACTTAAGGCTTGTAGTGAAACAAAAGCAGTTATGGATACATGCAAGGAGAGGGTCACTGTGACCTTTTGCTTTTAGTAACAAATGGCATTTAGCTCAAAAAATGAGGACATCAGTTTACCCTCATTGTGATTGGAGTATGTACTAAATATTCATAATAAAAGTATAAAGAGAGCAAAAGGTATTATCAAAAAATGCTTGAAAACAAGTATATAAACAAGTATAAGTCAAAAGATAAGATGAACAGAGATTTTTAGAGTTATAAAGTGTGCGGTTAGTTTAAAATTTCCCGTTTAGTTCTGTACTAGCAGAATTGATTTTGACAGGAGGCATGACACAGCATAGAAAAGTCTATTGTTTTAAAATGCTCTCTGTCAGCATTGCATCTAAAGCAGAGCTGTTGGACTTTTTCAAGGAAAAAACATGGAGCACATGCGTCATGTTTTCTGATGAGTATTTGACATGGACTGTGCCAGTCTCATCGACCTTCATTTGCAGTCTGAGGCCGTCACACAGCAGAGTAAAATCTCTTATCTGCAGACTGTTCAGGTTCAGTGGCATTGACGACACCCTGATGTCCCAGAGAGACCAAAGGAAGATATTCCGTCATTAAAAAAAGACAGGTTAGAATCTACATGTATGGGTGACTCAAGATATCTTTAGTTTTTCTAGTACTTCCTCTTTGTAATGAGGGTCAAAATTAGCCGGAATTGCTTTTGAGACTCGGTGTCCAAATTAATTTTAGACACAGGTATAACTGAGACTTGTGTGTAGTGGGTTGAATGTCATGCTTTGTTAATGTCAGTCAGTTCAATTCTGAGTGGTTAGGGTAATATAAATAATGAAGCTATGTGAATAATGTGAATAACATTCAGGTTTTAGATAAATATTAACACATATATTTGGAGTCTAGTCATTTGTTTTAAGGTATATAGTATGATTAATTGTGAATAGCTGGTAACATAAAAAAGAAATAAATATTTGTTAGTTTAGGTGTGCAGTTTAGATATTCATTTACTCTTACTTAGGTTCTTAGGTGAAGTAACACACAATTCTCTAGTTAGAAGGTTTTTTTGCAATCATTAACATTTTTAGTGAAGCTCAGCCTGTATGCATTCTCAAATAACAAACAAACATACAAACAGTCATTGATGTTGGTTATACTTGAGATTAGTCAATGGTAGAAATGTAAATAGTTTTTTTTAGAACTTTTTTAGAAGTTTCAGAACTTTTATCCTGATACAGACTGTCTGATATCAAGGACACTTTTCAGATTTCATTCTACCCGTCCAACTGTCAGAATATTTTACAGTTTTTTCTCTTCAGATATTTTTCAGATTTTCCACCTCTTGCGAAGTTTGATTTGGTTTGCAACATCACTCAGACGCCCACTAAATTATCACCACTAAAAACAGCTTGTAGAAGAGGGTTTGTTTAAAAATAAAGCCTGCAGAGTTACCTGCCAATGTCAATAATTTTGAAATTGAAATAAAATAAGGCCTTTAGGCTCTTTGGAATTGATGCAGTTTATGCAACATCTGCATTTAACCCGATACCAACTGTGTTTTGAAAGCAACATTTTCTGTAACCTTGTTCTTGACAAACACTGTCCTTCACAGAGTCCTACAGCATCAAACCAAACAAGAAAACAGCAGTCAAAGAATAATCGTATATTTTCAGTGTAATGTGTTGATTGAAAAAACATTGAGAGCCAATATACACACCTGTGATCACATAATTTAATTCTATAATTGATAATGAACTATATTATTTATGAATTATTGTTTATTCCTCAAATTACTCTTAAATAAATATATTTACCTTTTAATGGAATATTGTGTATTACAACAGTACTGTGGCCATTGTTTTATAAAAACAATAAAATGCTTAAGGACCCTATAGCTCTTATACAACAGGTACCACAATTCACATTATGGGAATATGCTTTTAATTTACTCAGAGTGTTTAAGAATTTTTATGCTGGTACTGAAACTTCCTCACCTGCATTTTTTGATCTAAAGCAACTTACAGTACAATCAATGCAGGCACAGTCTCCCAGGAGCAAGCAAGAGTTATGTGTCTTTATCAAAGGTACAGTGGTTATACAGCAAAACTGGGCTTTTAGTATCTCCACTGTTCCCCTGTCACCCCTATTTGGGTTGAAATTGAGCTGGTGTTTAGGACAGAACTGCAGGTCAGATGAGGGATGTGATGTTAGGGTGGAGAGATGGATTGATGGGTGTGTTTAGGGCTCTGGGGATCTGGCTTGATCATATGGGGAAGGAAAGATGAGAAAACCTGACAAGGGGTTCAAAGTCAATGAATGTGGGTTTAATCTGATGGGAGTTTATCCAGGCAGGAGATCCATGCTGGGAGATAGCTGCAAACCATGTGGGACTTTGGAAAGATATCCTTCTTGCCATGTTTTAATGGTCTCTGTGGTGCTTTATTTAGGCTAGCAGTAGGTACCAGACGACTAGCTAATTGTTGAATTTGTTTCAAAGCTGTGTGGAAAGATGAGCATTTACATCACATTTAAAACAAGAGCTTTTTCTGTTTATGCATGCATGTAGACATTTTTTATTTAGAAAAATTTAACTACCCGAAAAGTCACCTTATGCAAAATATGGCACTGAGAAAACCCAGAAAGTCAGAACAGCATTTAAACACAGAACAGCTTTCCCACTAATTGAAAGATATTGCTTTTGAGACTGTGGGTGAAGAACTTTCTTAAGACTCTAAACTACTTTGAAAACTCTTTTTTTAGGAAGGAAACAAAAACCTCACTATTCTTTTTATTGCAAATATCAAAATTATTACTCCTCTGCAGGCTTGTAGCTCATAGTTATTAAAATGCACGGTCTACAGTACAAGCTATTGAAATGCATGTGCACTCTTAGAATCATTATTGCGAATATTTTTACCGCTGCCAACCTGAGCTGACGGGTGTTGCCACGAGCAAACGGTCACATTGATTTACGCGGTCGCTGCCTCTGCAGGGTCACAGGGTAAGAGGATGATCAGAATTCTGTGGTTTCGGCTTAAATGTTCTGCAAGTATTTGAGCAAAAAGGGGCAAGAACAGTAAATTGCTAAAGAGGCAAAAGAAACAGAATTTTGTCATTTCAGAAACACTTGCACAAGAAATAAGATAATATGAGGTTGAATGGGCGGGGCCTAATTCTGGTGCATGGGTAGGTTCACGTGCTAACGATGTGGTGGGAGGAGTTATGAAAAAACATTGTGAGGATTATTAATGAAGTGGGATACTAGGCTATATTTTAACTCATGATTTCCTGAGGTGTGTTACTGAAGTAGAAATTCAAAGTTTGTATTTATTAATGTAAAATCTATGTTAAAGGCGAGTGAGAAAACAGTTAAAGTGTGTTACGTTAAAAATATATACTCAAGAGGATCATTAAAGGATCATTATCCAAATATAATAGCTGAGATACAAGGATCCATATTGTATCAATCAGTTTTGCAGTAAAATACATACAAGTAAAAACTCATTAACACAGCTGTCCCCTCACAAACAAGACCTATTCAGTAAATGACTAGCAAACTTTGTCATTCACAAATGCTTTGCTAAAAACAAGTGCAGATTAAATTAACTCAAAATACAATAAATCACTTTTAAATAAGAATAAGGGAAAATTAACCAGGTTGCCCCACAAACTCTTGATTTGTTTGATGTCAGTTGGCCTTAACAGATGCTGCAGACACGTTGAATAAATCCAGCAGATGAAGCATTTTGTTTCTGTTTATGCTTCCTGAACACTGCGGTCCCTGTGTAACTGCCTCACAGGCCCAACATGAGAAGACACAGCAGACAAACAGCAGGAGTTTAATCTCACTGGTGTAAATGCTCTCTGCTCTTGCAGTTGGGACTATCATCACTGGTCTGAGAACAATGAGATTTCATGGAGGCTTAAATGTGAGCACATTGAATGGCTCTTTATCATTCCATTGAGGGAAAATATTTAAATGATGCTTTTACAGGGCAATGATGCTCTTCCTGTTTATAAGAGCATAAAAAGACCCCCACACACACACACTTCTCACACAAACAACCCAGCTAACAAATTTAGTTGAAAGAACGTTTCCCTAATGTTTCCATAGAGCAGCAAAAATATTAAAAACGTTACTTTGAAGTGAAGAAAAAGTTCTCCAGAGAGAACTTTTAGAGAACATTAGTCGACATTCTGAGAACGTTCCCTATTAGGTGGAAATGTAATTTAGCAATTTAAAAAAAAATGATGCAAATGTGTGTGTTCTAGTCATTTTGTTTATGATAATTCTGATAATGTTTGCACAGAAGTTTATTTGTATGGGTTCATTCTAACATATAACGACATCAACGTGATCCCAGGAGATGTTAAGAGAGAAATTCCGACAGCATGGCAACATCACCATGCTGGACATCGGCTCGGATTTCACGCTTTATGTTGCAGAATGATTGAAATACAGCAACTCTCTTTGTTCCGCCCCGCACCTTGCAATCTGATCAAAAGTTTGTTCCTTTTGATGTTTTAACCCCTTCTTGTCCTTGAATAAACAACCTTCCTTTGAACCATATGGTGTCCTCTCCACGCTGGGAGGGGACGGGGAGCGTCGCAGCTCCCACCTGTGGTTTTAATTACAGTCTATGAGGAGGTGAAGCAGTCGGGCAGAAACAGAGATATTGGAGCAGGAGTGGTGACCCCAGGTGCTTCCTCGTCCTCTGCAGGGATGAACGAACCAACAACACGCAGAAGACAAAACAAAACCGACATCAACGTGACATCCTGGTCTTTACCATTCTAGTATTATGTATCTATTCTATTCCATTGTTGAGGAAAATTCCATTATGCTTCCATATTCCATTAATATTCCATTATTTATTTATTTATTTGTAATTTTTTTTAAAAATAAATTAGAACCACTCACTATATCACCACTTTACTATCACCTAATCATTTTTGCACAATAAATATTACAACGGTTTATGTTTTTTTGCACTCTTTCAAAAATGTAATTATTCATATTTTTTATACATTTTTGTACTGTAATGTTTAATGTCTGGGTCTTTGACATAAGTAATCAAAATCTGTACCTGCAAGGCATTTGAAATGTATGAAATTGAAAGGCATTTGAAATAATAATGTATGGTAATGAGTGACCAAGACTGTTCTGAGGTGACCTTCATATAAAAAACGAAAAAGGCTAGAAACTGTTAATATAAATCAACACTCTAGTTAATAAAACACTTTTTAAAAATTATTTTTCATTTGGCACAAATCTTCCAGCTCACCACAAGTCTGCATATGTTGCAATATTTGGACCTGCTCTCAACAACCAATTCATTCTCACATCATCTGAGATGTTTCATATTCCGTGTATGTCCAGGATCTCTTCAGCCCATTGCCATAAGGATCACTGGATTGCTGTGAGACCTCTCCACAGCACTTGAGTGGAAGGGCCAAGCTGAGCACCCATCAAATTAAGTCAGTTCCCATTCTAACACCCTCGCTCTGCATGGCATGATCCTTATCTCCCCAACACCTTCCCCCGGAGTCCACAGCTCACTCCTCAACACTTCTTCTTCCCAGCCCCGCTGGGTTCCTCCGACTTTTGCCTCCTCGTCTTCATCTACAAATGCTGCTGAGCTTGTTGGTATTTCTAAACACCAACATTGAAACATAAGCTGTAAGCAAAACTCTTTAGCTATAATGGGCATTACAAAGTCAATGTCAGAACTTAGAACTAGTTCTTTCCCTCTCTCAATTACACAGTGTATTTTTAAATTTGATTTTTGTAATTGTGGAGCTAAACATGAGATGGTTGTTTTGCTGAGATTTGGGTGAATGCGAACACAAGCCATCGATCTTTCTGACGCCTCTCCTTAATATGCGCCAGAGCTTTCAAAATTATATGAAAATATCAAATGAAAGAAACATTGCTACCTTGAAACCATCTTCAAATGATGTGCTTCTGATATTTGAGGCTTATTAATTTCTAACCTGACATTGGTAATACTTTGAAAAGTCAGTTTTATTTTGCTCTAATGTATTCAGTGAATTTCCTTTGAGGCTGTGACTCTGGATTTTATTCTTGGTGAGCGTTTCATATGGCTGCTGTATGTCAGATGTACGGAAGCCTGCGGGCTGTTCCCAGGAGAACTGTGAGGGAGTCAGACAACATAAATGGGGTCGTACAAAAACCCTCATTCGCTTGCGTGGAGTTTACTTCAGATTTGCATTTCTGTAGCATAATCAGTTGACATTTATGCAATGTTAATAAAACACTGTGGGGTGAATTCATGCAGCAATTGCATCATTTTTTCATGCGGTATTTCAGCACAAAAACACTAACCACTACTCAGCTAAAAGGAGCGTTCTTAGAATGTTGGCTAAAGTTCTCTCAAAGTTATCAAAACACATTCTTGCTGCAACAATAGTAGAATGTTTAAGGATATATAACGTTATTCTGAAATTGGTAGAATTAGTTCTTATAACCCAGCAATTTGGTAATACAATTGCAGTCTAAAAACCGGGTGATAAAGGAAATGCTTAATGACAACATTAGGAAAATGTCTAACAAATCTAAAACTGTTAGCTGCAGGCAATAAATTCACAAAAATGTGTTGTGTATTGTCATCATTTTCAGCCCAGAAATGCCTCCTTTGTTTGTAAATGAAGGTAATTATAGGTTGTGCTTTATTCACAAAACTCTGTTTTGTTGTTAGCCTGGTCCCAATTAATGTTGTCCTATCAATACTTCCTGTCAGATAAAATGATACAAATTATTATTTTTATCAGCTAATGTGAATGCTTTAATTTTTAAATGTTTTGCAAAACATTTGACGTATTAAACTTTCCTGTTTACCAGCTCTTGTAGATTTGCTATTAAAAGATACATTGTAGCACAAGCCGCATAAGACAGAATTCATTATACTCATAGCTATTATACCAAGTATTATACAGAAGAACAACACAATGATCCTGTATTGGCAAAACTTTCACCATAATTACCTTTAATAATCCATCAACCTGTACTGTGACTGTATTAATATTCATTACGTATTATGTGGGAGAGCAGTAGAGGGTATAATAACAGCTAGTGCTCTCAGACTCTGCGGTTCCAGCACAGGGCCTTTGTCGAATAGAAGCCGCCCCATTCAAAGGTCATGTAAATGAGAGCATCAGTCTACAGCTAGGAAGGTCCTGCCAATGGAGGAGGAAAATAGTGTAATTGCAGCTTGTGAGACTGATTCCTGACATCCGGTCACACCTGAGTGGCTGTTTCTGTAGCCGAGACCCTTATCCCGATCATTGGCATTCTGTGGGTGGATTGTGGAAGAGAGTTGGACTCTCTCAAGCACATAGAAACATGTCATAGGAGAGTTGTGGCTGTTTCTATCAGACATGTGTCACATCGCAAAAGTGCTCTTTGTTACTCAACAGGAACCCTGGACTGAGTGGTTGCTCACAGCAGAAAAGAACTTCCCTGTTAAACTCAGAGAGGGATGTGGAGGTGTTTCACTCAACGCCCATTGAGGACCCTTTTTGATGGATGTTACACGGAAACCGAGGCATCCAGGTTTGGAGGAGAAATCTGTGCAGAAGTTTAAATCATTATTTTCGGAGAGTTTTGGTCATTTTGTGTTTTGCAGATAAAAAAATGCTTCTTTGGTACACACAGATAAAATATTCAATTACCCTGAGAGGATTTGGGTCTGCTTAGATCGCCGCCCTGCTGTTGGAAAAGTAACATTACAACAATGAAAGATGACTGCAACAGTGTTTGACCTTGTCCGAGATGGATTTCAAAGAGGGAAAAATAGGAAATCTCCTGTTGCTTCTAAAAAGGTAAAGCATAATTATTCAACATCAAGTGGTCACTTGAAGATCAATGGCCTCGAGAACTCTTCAAAGTGTAGCCTTTTCTTTGACAATGAGTTAATCCATAACCAGCCATTCCCAGCCAGGTACACTCACCCCTAGGGGTCCTTAAAAAGGTTCCAGAGGTATTTGGTAATGTTTTCATTTTGCTTTGTCACACAGATGTAGTTAATTTGTGTGAATGGTACTTTATTTTTAAAGATATATGTAAAAAATGTCTCATTAACAAATGACTGTGCTTTGCTTCATACTGTAGAGGTTTCATATTATATATATAAGTAATCATACACACACATATATACATTTTTTTTATAAAATTTATAAAAATTATAAACCAAGTGTTTAAAGTGTAACACTTACACAGAAATGTAAAAAAAAGGGGTTGCATCAATTGTTTTTATTTTATTGTTGTTTTTTTTTTAATTGTTTAATACTTACAGTTTTTTAATAAAAAAAATAAAAAATAATATCATCTTAATTTTTATACCAATTCATTTTTTAAACACAACCCATCTGAACAGATTCTAGCACTAAATTATAGTTCTGACTTAACAAACCAGACTGACATCGCCTCAGGATTGTCATCCAAAACTTTCTCTCTGGAGTAAAACTCCAGAAACTGTGGTCTGACTACATATGTGAGAGAATCGGCCGGTCCTGGAGTCACTTTGTAGATTTTTTACACATATTCCTGAGAGACACGGAGAGCTAGCGCCATCACACTTCCGCCCACAGTCAGACTACACTTATCACAAATAATCTGCTGTATATCTGAAAATCATGTGGCAGTGTGGGAAGAGCCATTCCTGTTTCACGGCTTTAAAAATGATAAAAGCTATGTTAATGTCTCAAATAAGAAGCGTGTTGGGTGGTTTTGACTGGTTTCGGTGTGATTCAAAGAGCATAAGAATAACTGCTGTCGTAACCTCACCTCGCTTTCAAACTGACTGGCTCTGATATTTTGGAATTGTTTTCTAATGGTCTCCTGTGAGTTCTGTCAGTAAGGCTTTAAAACCACAATGCCTTTAGAAATCTGTTTTTCACCTCAGAAAAATAATGCAAAGAAGTGTTGGGGAAAAAATATAAGGTGAAAAAAATAATGTTACACTTTTCAAGTGGTCTCCTCAGAAGTGAATTGGCTGTTTTCTGCCTGGCACTCGAGAAAGTTTTGCCTTCGTTTTTTAGATATGATGATCTCGCCAAATCAAATGAAGGAAGGCAGCCTTAAGATATGACAGTTCATCAAAGCCAGCCACCAGTCAAAGGGCACAGCTGGTGGGGATAGACACAGAGCAGCAACACACTCATAAATGGAGCTCTGTGTCACTCAAACAGCAGCCACATGTGTTTCTGCCTTATCGCCACATTTCAAACAAACACGTTTAATTTTAGATCACATTGCGGTGGAACAACAACAACCTCACACTGATAGTCTGTGCTCAGTACATGACACTTGTGAGTTTAATACTTCACTTCCATAAGTGCCAAATTATTCTGCTAAACATTCTGCTAATATTAAACTGTGATATTAAAAATTTGGTGTCATGCTGTTATTTTGCCTATGAAACACAAAAGGTGATTTTCATCAGTTCGTGGTGACCATGATTGTTAATATGCAAAAAAGACCAACAAAGAACAACACAAACTAACTGCAAAAGTAATACAAAATACTTTTTTTTACATTTTTTTCCAAGGTTGTCTGTGTTCCACTAACAAAAGATAACAACATACAGCAACATACGGATGAGTGACTTTTGTGTGAACTATCCCTTTAAGTTTGCAATAAAAGTAACAGCGCATTGGAAAGTATTTTTCCTTTAGCTATTACGAAAGACATTATATCGTAAAAGTTTGGTAGGTTGTGCACTCTTACGCAAATTGATGATGATTGAAGAAAAAACCTATCGGAGATCTTCTGTCACCTTGCCGCTCTTTAAATGCAGTCAGTTTTGAGTCACTGCTCTCTTTTCTTGTCAGAACTGTTAGCAGAAAGTCTCAGACGAGAGATGTTGATGCAGGCAACACTACAGCCGACTAAATATAAAATAGTCCTGCTACCTCTTAACTCTAATGGGTCCTGATGAATAATTCAGTCATGATGATAATAATAATAAAAAAGAGAAGAAACAGAGGAAAAATGTCTTGCATCAGTATCTTATGGGTCGGGCCAGGGATATAATTTGCTGTCAGCAGTAGTTGACGCATCTTCTCAGGTCTTTCTTGTCCTCTCTCTCTCTATCTCTCTCTCTCTAATTGCATTATTTCAGCACTGAAGATGAAGAATAATTTCTGTGGAATTTTCATCAGTCATTATGTCAGGAGGAAGGGGGGGGGGGGTTTGGGTGGGAAGCGGGTGCGAGATGCTCTGGTACTGTGATGTCAAGCATTAGGAGGAGAGGGAAGAGATTTGAAGCCACACACACACACACACACACACACACAAAACAGAAGCCGTCAGGGCCAACCATGAAAGTAAGGGTGAGGTGAGGGCCAATGCATTGACAGGAGGACAGTGCCAAATTGGAGACTCCTCCACATGTCTTCCGTTGTTTTCCTCACTCACCTCCTCCCGTTTGCTTCTGCCTGTCTCTTAGTTCTGTCACAAAATTTGTTCAAGCTTGCCTCTTGTGCTTAGTCCCTGCTGATCTGAAACCTTGTTTGTTCATTTATAGCACCAAATATAATACAAACCCATAGATGCCTGTATATGTGCAATCTGTCCTATACGATCTGTTTTGTTCAGTGGTGTACTGGAAGCCTGGGGACCCCTGCAAACCATGAGATGAGGCTCCGCCCACAAGTAGTGACATCATGCATGAGCGTTCTTTTGGGGATGTAATCAAGGAATTTTAATACAGCATCTGTAATAGTATCGCTAGACGTCATATTGATTATTTGTAAAATGTAGCTTTATTAATGTTTTTTACCTCATGCCTTTTTTGCAACACTAAAATAATTTTACTCTTTGTGTGGATCTGGTGGAGGACAGCATGTTTACTGTGGGTTAGAGTTAAAAAAATAAATCATCAACCAATCAGAAAACATCTGGGTGTG
>JAZGTK010010495.1:0-16353 GCA_036877625.1 Ambastaia sidthimunki | reverse complement strand
TTTTAGTCTCTACCGTGCCCATCAAATCTAATTTTAGTGTGCCCTTCTAATTTTAGTTCCATGGTCTTATTCTGTAGTTTGGGGATGTACAGATATCCTTAAGTTTGTCTGAGAAACAGCAGTTGTGTTTATATGGGAATGAAAGAAAGGTCCAGCTAAGGTCACCACTAATTGTAGTCTATGTATTTCTCAATCTTATCTTTTCTCTAACCAGGTAACTAGAACCTGATTCCAAAAATCCAGATCACATTTAATTCACACACACTCCTTTTGCATTAAGGACCCCACTTCACATTTACTCTTTGTGATCCACACACTCATTAAAAATAGACTGATGTTAGCATCTAAAGTGGATCGTTTTATTAATGAGAGGACTCTTACCACATCCATGATTTATCAACAGTTATATTCCAGCACTCTTTGGTCTGTCTTGGACTGTATTGGATTATAAATAAAAGCTTTTTAGTTAGAGGTTATGGGCATCATTCACTTGGCTCCTCTGTGAGGAGAATATACTGTTGGAATGGGTTAAGGAAGGGTCCTTAATAATTCAGGGGGTGTTTCCTGCCAGCACCTGGGAGTTTCCTGTGCCTAGTGTTTTTGGGTTTCAAAGCTGCCATTTGCTGGTTTTAGTTTTTTTACTGACTAACATATTTGTCAGTCAAGAGGGTAGAATGAGGGGCAAATGTATCTGATTTATATGTGATTTGATATCTGATGAGGCGCTGGAGATGCGCACTGCAGTAACCGCTTGGTTAAGGCGTTTTGGTAAATACTGCGTTCGTGTATGTTTGGACAGATTATTTATGTAACACTTCTACTTTTTTGACCCTGTTGCGATGCGTTTCCGCAAAAGGATCCTGATCTAGTGCTGCAGTGGATCGGCGCGCAGAAAGCGCGTGTGCGCGCTCAGCATCAAAGACAAGAGGCGCGCACGCTTGTTTGAGTTTCAGATATAAATCAGTTTTTTGAGGCTACGATAAAAGACAAATCTGGAAAACACGGTCACATCTGGCGGAAAACGGAGTCGAGTCAGCTAGGCGTAAAATATGAATGTGTTAAAAAAATGATAAACAATTTGAAAGGGCGGCATGTGCATGATAGTCTAAGTACATAACAGAATTTCATGCACCCTATTGCAATAAAAACAAAGGGTTTGTTTACGAGCGTCTGTTTATAAAACAAGAAGATGTTTGAATGAATGCATAAAAGCACTGTCTCCAAATAAAAATAAAGATTATAGCACTAATGTGATCTATAAACAGCCACACAGAATCAGTCGCGGTCTGGGTCCGAGTCACTGACTGACAGCTGTCATTTGTTGCATTAGAAGCATCGCAGCTATGATGCTGATTCGACCATCTAAAATGATCTTAATATTCACAATCCTTATTTCTCATCCTATGCTTTATTAAGCATGTTGATCTAATAAAAGCACGACATTTTGGTATTATGAAGACAAATCGGCTGTATTTATAAAAACACAAACGCACTCAAACTCAACAAATTTCTGTATTTTCACTACCGCAAGTTAAAAGCGTCCATTAAACTGGAAGAGAATTTCCACCGAGGGAAACCCCGTTAGCCACCTCATTTCTGAAGCATCCCCCGGTTACAGTACAGTTACAGTGCACCGTGCATGTGTTATTGTGAGAGGAGAGCTCACCTCACTCATGCTGAAGAAGAAGATGATGGTGATGAAGATGTTGGGTGTATTCGGTAGAGAGCAGCAGTAATGCAGTCCTCTAGTCCGCGCGCTGCGTGGGTTTGCGCGCCTGCTGGAGTTTTATACTTGAAGCTCCAACTCCCTTTCATGTCATCACGTTTGTACCAAACCAATGAAAAGCTGCCGGTGTCAACACTTCTGATGTCACCGCTTTATTCCCTTGAAAAATGACCGAAGCACCATTGCAGACGTTATTGTATCGCAATATATGCATTCACAATGAACATGTTTAATGCATGGGAATGTACTGACACGTGTAAGAATATTGATCGTATTTTTTTGCTGAGTTTATTTTAATGCATAGAGTCCACGGGGAAATGTGCCCACAGCCTTAAACATATTGCATTAAACATATCCTGATAATAGGTATATATATATATATATATATATATTTGCACAAACTTCAAACTGAACAGCCAATGTAAACACTGTACTGACAGATTTTGTTAGTATCATTAATAAGCAGCTGTATAAAAGCTCTGCTAAAATCATTTAGTATTCAGTTTGCACCTCTGTGCCTTTAAGCAGAAATAAGTCGGTTTAAGGCAGGTATTCCCTCTGTATTCTGATAGCTCTGTGTGCTTTTGCATCTTGCTCCGACAGTCAGGATATAATGGGATTTGCTGGATTCCGATTCCAAAGCAACTGCTTCAATGCAGTAGGGATTCTTGGATCAATGTAATCTTTAAAACAGAAGCGGGGAGATGCCTCATCAGCAAAACACCATTAGTCCTTCCCCGATGAAAAGACCAGCCCAGTTACAGGCTCATATCTGATCCTTTGCAGCTTATTAACAGCTGAATTTATTGCAGCCTTGTTCTTGAATAGAAATTGTGGGGTGTTTGAGGTTTAAAAGTGCAGTTTTATCCTGCATCACAGAAGCTTCGTTTTTGGGAAAGTTGCTGTTTGAATTCTGCCACCCACGAACAAACAATTTGAGATCATTTAGGGGTTTGTGGCTGCAGATTCACAAAAGCTTCTTTATAATCGCTGAGCAGAGAGTTTTGATTATCACAGATGTTATCTCTGCTCCCAACAGATGAGCTCCATTAAACATCAGCTATTTCTCTGCTGCTGATAAAACCATCTCTAGTGAAGCATCCACACTCACATCCTGCAATTGTTTGACGTGTTTCTGTCTTCTGTTCCGTTTGTCTTTTGTAATGTTGACAGCTCAGTCAAAGACAGATAAATCTGTGACAATCGATGGCCTTCCCTCCAACTGAAGGATGAGACCAACTTCAGGCATTTGAATGGAAACATTTTAATGGTGATTTCGCTTCAAAACTAAAGGCAGCCTGTTCAGGGCATTTGTAATTTTTAATTTACTGATGAACTTAGGATATGATGAATGAGCTATGTATAAAAAAATCTTTGTGTGTTTCTGTAGCTGTTTCTGTAGATGGATGGATGGATGGATGTTTTTGTTCTACCACTTTAATTTAAATCACATATTTCACTGCTGTTCTTTTACAGAGAATCTGTAGGTCTGAATTTTTGGTCTTTTCTGAATAAACAATACAGCAGACGCCACAGTTAATGTCACTGCCTGGTGTCATAATGTCTGTGCTGCCCCCGAGCTCTGATAATGACCCACACATAGCAACACTTTAGCAAGATCTGTCGGCTACTTTCTCAACCGTGCCTCAGAAAAAGACTGACCGTGTCTTCTGCTTTGTGTTGCGTATCGAGTTCGGTTAGACGATTCCATAACAGCCCTCCGGCCAAACTTGACAGCAGTAACAAATAGCCGTACATATTCAACCGTATGTTTAATTAAACGCTATACTTCATGTGATTACTCTTCAACAATTCCTTACACAGACAAGCCTTTGAGAATTCTTAAGCTTTAATTAAGGCTCCTCCTGATAGACTATCAATGGCCATTAACAGAGTGCTGTGAAACATCTCCAGTGGATTGTTGGCACGGAAACTGCCTACACAGATATGACCGCAGGAGAAGCGGAGGAGGGAAATGTGTTCATTGCTATCGGTGCAGCTTGGATTCCAGCATTCAGCCCTCCAGCGTTCAAGCCCTGTGACTAAGAGAGGAAACCCCTCTCAGACCTGCCGAGTGTCAGTTTTCTGCTTCCCACTGCTCAGCTATTATTAGTAGTAAGCACTAGCAAGTGCTTGCTAGTACCCAGCTAACAATTGCAGGTTGTAAGAACGTTTCCCTAACATTTTCATTAAGTAACAAAAATATGTTCTAGGAAAGTCCAGTTTTTTAGACATTCTGTTAATGTCTGTACATGCTAAAAACAAAAATGCAGTCACAGCATGATATAATTTTTTTATATTTAATAATGTACAGTTATGAGAATCAGGCTTTTGGACCAATAAGATTTTAGTATGGGCGGGACTACCCAATTAACATTACAGAAGAAGAAACCATGTGAGTTCTGCATTAATCTTCTGATCTTAATATAAACGCTGTTTCTGTTAAAACTAATTCACTGGAGTGACATGTATCTGCAGTCATCAGTTACACACCAATGAGATTCAAATATATAATCTTTACTCCACCGATGCCAAATCTTCCTGATCAGTTTAATAGTAAATTGCGTTATGCACCAAATCTAAACACACTTACATTATTTCGCCCCCTTTTAGAGCTTCAGAGAATTTTTGAATGAATTGTTGACGCATTATGATGCATTAGTGATTATGAGAGCATCCCACCATTGTGAATCCAATTCCATCCCATAAAAACAAATTCTAAGCTCAGAATTGAATCTCAAGGCATATTTTGAAGAATCTGTCTTTGACGTCATCAGGTTAATGAATTCATAGGCGAGGTCCTGCTGATCAGCACAGCTTTTACTGCGGAAGTGAAAAATAGCACAACATTTTTGTTAAGACGCTTAGAAATGAGTCTTAAATGCTCACCCCATGCAGCTCAACAGAAGCATTTACTTCTGGCTTAAAGAGGTACAGAGAGAGAAAAAGACAGCTTTGCTACTCTAGAGGTTTTATTATGAGAAATGGATAAAACCGAGACTGAGAAAGACTGTCAAAAACATTTAGAAAAGGTGACCATATTTTCTGTCCAATCATTAGCTCTTATATGGTAATCTTCCCTAAGAACACGCTCTATCTTCTGGCCAGACCACCCATGTGTTTTAGAGATCTTTCTGCCCGGGCTTCCAAAACAATGACGGTTCATTAACTTCCAAAGTGCTTTGGGGGAAGCTCCTGCAGGACATTGTAGACAAATACAGTGTAAAGTCTGGCTGACCTTTAGAAATCTCACTCCCATGATCATTTGCTTTAGGAGAGACATCCGCTCAAGCCAACTGAATTAAGCAGCTGATGTTGAAAGATTGTTAATAGTGGGCAAAGCAGTTCAAAGAACTTCATCTGCCCATGCTAACAAAAGGAATGAGGAGTTGAATATTTCTTAGCAGTACCTTGGAAAGTCCATGTTCTTTAAGCTGAATGCTTTTGAAAAGGGTTTTATTTTAATAGCTGCTTTTGGACCGAACTAGAAGACAATCTGACAAGTACCATCCTAGTACCAATACCACAGCGAAGTTAGAGTGAGATACAGTACGAGAAAGTTTCTCCTTTATAGATCAAAAATGGTCTAGTCACTTAAGTACATTTGTTTTCCAACTAAATGCACCAACAACACATTTTGTAAGGTACTTTTAGAAATGCAATGTGAATACCAAAATATAAACCTAGTATATGGTGTTTATTTAATACCAGGCATGTTTCCAGGTTTTCTGAACATAATTTCACGGAATTCCACGCTATGTTTTATCAATATTTGAAGTAGTAGTCATTCAGTACCTCCATGTTTCTTCTGATAGTACCACAACAGTAGATTCCTGGAAAGGTTTTCCATAACATTATGATTCATAGCAGAATGAAACTGGAATTGTGCCCTATCTCTGTGGTTTATAAGGTACACAGTGTTGGTTACATAACAGGAAGTGTTTTTGGTGTGGCCATAATGAGTGGGAGAATTCGCTGCTTGGCCGGCACAGAACTGGGTGGAATGAAGCATGAGGAATATTGTGCAGCTTATAACAAGCCATGAGGGAATAGATGCCAGCCCACAGCTGGCCATTAATGCTGCTTTATTAATTTATTTATTTATGAGCATTCATTATTTTTTAAGGGAAAAGATGAAAGAGGAAATATTCACACACACACACACACACACTGACTGCAGAGTTGTTGGTTGAGAATGTGAGATGACACTGCGGAAGGCAGTTCTACAAAAAGAGCCTTTTAATAAAAACATGTTCATTATATTTCATATAATTGAAGCAGATCGTGTTGTTCTCATCTTGACTTTTTTTTTTTAGCTTGTGTTTATACACTCACGCACACACACACACATACAAAACATATATAGGTACAGCTTAAATACAAAATATATTTATTGCTGAATACATGACAATCACATATTTATGATAACATAAATATGTAGTTTATTAAACAACATTAATTGCAAGTTTTTTAAATAAAGTTTGTTCGAAAGTTCCCATAATCCAACATGTGGAGATTTCACACACATCTGTCCCTTCTTACAGCCAACAACTTGATTGGAATTCAATAGGCAGTAATTGATTAAAAATTGGTTATTTAAATTAATTACGTTTAACAAAACGTAACTGGCTGGGAGAAAAGGATTAGAACTGTTGGATTTTATGGATTTTAGTGCCGTAAAAACATGGAAAAGTGCCGATGAGTGTTTGTAAGCATAATCTGAATTGAATATTATTGATTAGTGATTTATTGATCAGCAGCAGGCGCTTTAGATATAACGTAATTTTTTGGTTTAAACAGTTGTTACCCACTGGGAGTTTGAGATCAGTGGATTAGATAAATTGTTTAACCACATTATGCTCTATGAAGCACGGCATGTCATAAGACAGCCCTCTCCACACACATCATTAAACTGTGCTTTAATTGTCAGGACACAAACTCTCACAGGGCAGGATGTGCCATACGCTGATGATTCTTTTGAGAAAACAGGAAGTTGTTACAGCCAAACAAACCTGCTGTCTGCATGCAAGTGTTTGATGTAGGTATACAAAGAAAAAACATCTCTCGTACTTAGTAAATGAGGACACAGACCCGGCACCAGAAGGTTTGTTTAACTAAATGAGGATGTGGAAGACTTCCAGCCGATTTCTCAACCCCCCTCATTCTGACCATCATGTTAATCTGACATGTCAGCATGTTCAGTCCCAAAAGACTGACAGATGTGTTCATAATGTCAAAAACAGTCTCTTGGTAAAATGTAATGTGGGGTCTAAAAGTCTGAGAGCACTAGTGAAAAATACTTGTATTTTGCATTATTTATGACATAATTTTTTATTATAAATTTGAGAGAAAAGTTGAATTTCTTAATACCTCCTCTTTTTTGGCAGCATGGACTTCACAAGTTCATGCAGAACCTCACGTTCCATGTTATCCCAAAATAACTTCAGACTGTTCCCAACACCATCTTTTGAGCTTCAGTGGAAGCAAGGACATCTGCCCTTTTATAAAATCACAAATGTACTTAATCAGTGACCTAGAAATCTTTCTGAAACCTAAAACTTTCTTACAAAAGAAATACCAAAAAAGTTAGATTTTCAGACTGGTCTCAGAATTGTGGAGCCCACTGTGTATCCCGTATATTGACGGTAAAATCACTTCCACCTTGTGTGGTTGATCTTCAGCAGGTGATCTTCATGTTCTTCATCATACCGCAACGTTTGACCTGCCAGGACTCTCTTCTGTTATTAAACCTACATTCATGAGTTTATGTACAAGACAGATGAAGAGAGTCTGCGTCCAACAATTCCAACATAAAGTTTAGTCTCTAAACCATGGTCATGTGTCTGTGTTTTTTGGGACCATCTTGAAAAAAGTCTTTTGCAGGATAGTTTGTCTGAAAAAAAACAGTTTAGCATCAGATCTGGAGTCATGCTTAACAATCAAGCTAATGGAATGTACTGACATATTAAATAAAACATAATAAAAGGCTATTTGCAACCTTTTTACCTCTAATCTTTAATGTATTTTGTTATAAAACTAAATACTCAGAAAATGGAAGTGCACCTACACCTCAATAATATCTCAATAATAATGCTTCTTTTTTAAATCTATCGTTATTTGCTATTATTACTGTAAAGATCTTTACAGTAATATTAAATATTGCATTTTCTTTAGGCACTATTGGGTAAAAAGAATAAATTACTCATAACAGTAGCCTCAAGCAATACCTAATGGCTGTATTGCAATTATTTAACAATCTAATTGTCTAGCTGACATCAGCTGAAACGTTTAAATCAGGTTTAACAGGTTTGACCCGAGGCATCACCTGCTGTTTGTTGGAGTTGTCGGTATGCCAGACTCCACCGTTGTTATCTCCTGTAAAAAGAAGCAAAGATTTCTGCTTGTCTTTAAAATGATTTATAGCACAGAGTTCTCCTCGTATGACAGAACCCATCTGTGCTGTGCACAATCCTGACATTTTAAAGAGATGAGAGTAAAGAAAGATCTGATTCGCACACAAATTTAATCTGAATTATGTGTGTGTGTGTGTGTGTGTGTACCTATCTATACCTTGTGGAGCTAAATTGGATTAAAAAAATTGGAATGTCCACATTTGTACAAACTTTATTTTAAAAGTTTTCTTCTTTTTTATATGCAAAGTTTTAACACATTTTTAGTTACAAGGTTTTTTGTTAGGATTAATGTAGTTAGCTGTATATAAAAACAGGTTTATAGTATGTCACAGTTTAGACATACATTAGCCAAGTAAATAAAAAGTATGTTTGTTGGTCTCACCGTAACGTCCATCTGTAACATAACCTCGGTTATCACGTCCGTTCACATCGGCTGTGGCTGGTGCCCTGTGCTGTGACCGCAGCTGACTCCTGAAAACAAAACCAGGCCTGTTAACAATCCAGTCACACACACAAAGGTGTAGAAAGCTGATAGAAACGTGAAATCATTTTCACATTTGCACTTAAATTCTAAGTGTAATTTGTTTCATTGAAAATGCATTTTTCAATATCTCATTAGCTTTAGTCATCTCTCACCTTCTGATCTCTTCCTGGTAGGTTGATTCTGTAAACATAATAAAAAACAGTTTAGTTATAGAGTAAAGATTCAGTTTACTCAACCTCCAAACCTGTTTGACTTTCATTGTGTTTATTCCATACAACTAGTGAATGGGACTGTCAGTCCCTAATATTATGCTTAACATGTCCTTTTATGTGCCACAGAAGAAAGGAAGTCAAACAGGAAGTCAAACTCACTTCTTCTCTTCCTCCTCTTACAGCAGAAGATGATGAGGATGATGAGAAGAAACAGGAGCGCGGCCGCACTGAAGGCCACGGTCACGGCGATCAGAACGGTCTGATCTCTGGTGGCGGCTTTGGGTGCTTCAACAGAAAGAGAAAAAACAGAGTTATCCTGGATTGGATGCTGGACAGGATGTGGTTGGAATGCAGCGCCCTCTAGCAGCTGGTGGTGGTAACTGCTCTAAACTGGTGCTTATTATTCCAAAGAAAGAAATGTTTGGCTAATGTTTTATCAAAGTATAAAAACCTCGGCTTTCGGCTTAATTAATTACCAGCTGTTTGTATTTATTATGAACCTTGTTTCTAGAATTCTTATGGAAAAATTGTCAATCACACATGCAGATAGGAGTTAAGATAAGTTCTTACAGACTGTGAAAAACACGGTGCTGCTGTCTGGTGAACTCATGGTGGACACTTTGGCCAGACACTGGACAGAAGAATTTTTGGCAGCCGTGAGTGTCAGTGTACAGTTGGAGTTAAACACATTTCCTTGTGCCACAGAGCCGTTGTTGCAGTTTTTTTCAACTAAGCCATTTACAGACCAGGACATCGACGGCTCAGGAAACCAGCCCACAGCCCGGCATTCGAAATCCGTCTGAACTCCTTCCGTTGCGGTCCGATTTCCACCTACAATCTCCACAGAGCCACGTTCTGGATAAAAAGAGCAGAATTATCACTACAGACACATTCTGGAGAGACACCTCTGACTTAATCACTGTGGATCTGAGTGTTTGCTTTAATCATGGTTTAGCTAGTCTAAAACACGGCCCATTTTAAAGGGGAAGTAGATTATTATTGATTATTTGCACTTGGAGATGTAATCGTGTAATTTCCCAGGAGACAGCAGGACAGGTGAGACTCGAGTGTGTGGTAGATAACATCTCAGTTTTGTTTTGCTTTTTGCTGAACTTTGTACTTTTTGTGATCCTTCATTATCTCTTCACTGATGTCTTGTAAATCAAACCTATAATCTCTTAAATGTGTTAAAGTAATAAGGCAATTATGCATTTTGCTTTATTGCTGTGTCCTGTGTTCATTTTGGTCATCTTGTTGTTTTCAGGTTAAACATTAACATTCAACTGCTAGTGATGACAGAAGATGCTAACATCTGAGTTTCAGTTATGTGGGTTTGGAACATGAGGGTGAGTAAGCAACAGCTTTTATATTTCTTTTCAGCCTAGAAGAAATAGATGTTAAAACGTTTTCTTTCTCACGAAAGAGCAAGTGATATATTTAATATATCCAATTTATTCATTTAACATAGAAATGTATGTAAAGTAACCTGCAGTTTTATGTTTCAAACAGAGATGGCGGTAGAGAGGCAAAATATACGGACTGCAGCTTTAAGATGGGTGGAAAAATCAAATAGACTTTAGTCCAAAGAGACTACAAGTGCATTTAATGTATATGTTTATTTTTTTTAAGTATGTGTGCTCCCTTGGCATCGAACCCACAACCTTCACGCTGCTAATGCAACGCTGTATGAACTGAGCTAGTATAAACCTCAGGGTGGCTATTTTGAAATGGCTGAGGTTACAAACAGCTACAAACTCCCCAACATTTCAACATCAAGCATTCAATGTGTCTTTTAGTAGCCTGAACCAAAGATGAAATTAATCAAACAAAACATCCAAGCTCACCTTGTACAGACAGCACTGACACCCGGGCTTCCTCACCCAAAACCTGACAGGTAACCTGACCAGCGTCACTTCTCTCAAGACTTTTAATTGTAAATTCCCACTTGAAATTTCCAGGTGAGGTGAGGTTTCTAGCTGAAAAACGTGCACTGCTGATCTGCACAGATGATTGTATGGTGACAACCAAACGTCCATTGAGCGTCCATACCATGCCGGACTGAGTTTGCGTCGTGCTGCAGTTAAATTGTGCCTGTGATTCGCGGAGAGCAACTAAACTTTGAGGTTCAAGCTGCACCTGAGAGGCCACACCTGCAGTGCAAAACAGATAAAACATTCTTACAACCTAAAATTTTTAGCTGGGTAGAAATTTCCACAACTGTTTCCAGGGCCTGTAATCTTTTATCTTTGTAGATGTTTCACCCTGAAGAAGTTCATATGAAAACTCACCCTTGATGATCAGAAGATAAAGACCCAGTCTGAAAACGTCCATGTTTTAGTTACTCCCAAAACCTACAAATATCAAAGCTTGAGTGATGAGGAGCTTGACAATGAACTGTGTTCATCTGATTGTCCTCAAACTTCAAGAATGAATGAAGATGTTTCTGGTAGGTGTGCTCTTGTCATGACCAACCTTTGGAAAATAGATGTTTAACAGGATTGTTTAAAATACTTCTTTTCTATAATCAAGCCACACCTTTGTGTGAGCAAAAAAGCAAAGTTTTATCAACTTGGCTTTACAAGTAATTCCAACTCTATATTTTAAATCATGACTAGTGTGACTCCAGTTAAGCAATAGGTTAGCAGTTTTTCAACTTTTTTTTTAAAGTTACAGCAACTTAACACCAGTCAAGATTAAAAATAGTAGTTGAACTGACTAAATGAAAAGTTAAGACAGCAAAGTTTATTTTACAACGTAGTAAAATAATAAACTTTTAAAATTCAGATTTTGTTTCAAAAATATATTATTACCCACAATGCTTCTATATCTGTTTTTCTGTGGAATCATAATGTCTTTTATTGTTTTGTGAAAGAAGCAGCACTTTTGATACTGCACAAGTACAAATTCAATTTAATTTATATAGCAGTTTTTACAATGTCACATTGCTTCAAACCAGCTGTATATATAATACTGAGATATATATATATAAATAAAACACAGAAAAACAGAAAAATTATCAAACGTAAAACTTGTTATCAAAGTCTTTAACTACAATATTTGTTCAGAACACCCTCTACTGCTGGTAATTGTAACTGTTTTAATTAAAAATACTTTTAGAAACCATAATTAAAAAGTGAAATGATAAAGAAGTATAAAAGAATATAGACTTTAATAACAAAACATACCTTGAAAAATATCCAGGGTTTAATTCTGAGGGAAGTACTTCCTCCGTCAGATTACCTGTCACCTGTCAGCCTTCAAAAGGGCCAAAGTCCAACCGGCTATCAGCCATCTTATCAAAGCGTAAAACACTCGTCTATTATGTATCCAGGCAGCTGAAACTCATTCAGCCTGCCAGCTTTGCTTGTCGCTGCTCCTGATCTCAGATAGTATTAAAAATCTCATGTTAAACACGGTGCTTGTCAACTTCAAAAAAACCTTCAGAGCTCTATGAGTCCATAACCTCAAATGCAGCTGATTTAAATCTTCTAAAACAGACACACCCAGTTTCACTGACGCACTGAATGTTGGTACACAAAACAGAGCTGACGGTACGCCGGTAATTCATGAAGCTAATCACATAAATAAACAGAATCTGTACAACTTTATGTGTATGAAGGCACATCTGCAGGTGATATTTCTAGATCTACAGGTGATATTTGCCTACCTGCAGGTGTGGAGACAAATAGCCTTTGAGAAAACTGGAAAATCTTGAGCTATTGTATGATTGTGTTTGTTTAGTTTAGGCAGCCGTTGTTTCCTGGCCATCGGCTGGATTTGGAAGTGCAGACACAGCCTGCAGAGGACATATGCAAAAAGGTAACCATGACATCATACATAAATACCTGCAGTCTTCCTGCTGTAAACATAATCACATTGTGTTGGTTTTCTTGACCTACCACACAATAACACACAAAAAGTAAACAAAATCTGTCTTTGTTAAGCCACCAGAGATAACAGTAATAAATAAAAACCAAACAAATCTGACCAAACTGATCTACTACACAAATGACATTTTAAAGCTGTAACAGGGTGGACGATTATCAGTGAATAACAAGTGCTCTGGTGTGAATCTGTTAATCACAGAATTGTCAAGTTTTTATGCTGGAAAACCTGTGTAATGACCAGTTTTGTGATAATCCAAGGTGTCAGGTGTAAATCTGCCTGTAGGGGGCAGGTGTGAGTTGGGCTGGAGGGGGCAGGTGTAAATCTGCCTGTAGGGGGCAGGTGTGAGTCAGGCTGGAGGGGGCAGGAGTGTGAAGCTCTTATCAGTGAGAGCTGCATTTGATTCATACATTTGAAGTCATACATTTGATTATAGGCACTAGGTTGGACATACAAAGATCAAACTCAGAGATTAAAGTTACAAGCAGGTGCACAATTCACAACACTTAAATAGCAGACACTGTTTTTCATTTTTATATGATACATGATAGCCTATATGATATTGCTGAAAAGACCCGTGTTTTATTCTTAGTGCACTTATGATGAAAAATAATTTGATGCCTTTTTGTGGCTAAAGAATTAGCTTGTAAAAATCTGCCTTGGGGTAAATTGCATCAATTTTTTAATAACAAACGTAGGACGACAGTAATGCATAAAAAACGAGTGACGAGAACACAACGATGCGGTTCATTTGCGTTTGTGGACCTCTAGTGGTTTTGAGGCGGTCTTACACGTCAAAATAAAATCTGAAATTACATTTTCCTGGCCTGTGAACATAAAGGACTGATAATTTATACAGTACAAATGTGTGATTGAGCATACAATAAAATATACTGTTATTTCTAAAGCACTTCGCTTGAGTCGATCACAGTGATTTTCAGATCAGTCTTTTTAGAGATTCTTATGATTTCACTTTAATTGTGAGAATATACAGTTAAATGACATTTGATTATTTTACTGCATTTAATAAAACAACATTCCATTTATTTTCTGTCCATTTAACAATTCTTTGGGCTTTATTTTCTGAGAGGTGAGAAAAGTATAATACAACAAAAAGAAATCACATGTAATTTGGGCTCATATGGTAAAGTGGTCTTTGGGGACAGACGTTGGTGTTGTTAGAAAACCCTTTGCACTAAACAGAAAATATTCTATATGGTGGACGGGTGGGGGAGGGAGTCCCTTAGACACCCATTGGCTCAGTCCACTAATATCATTACAGTGTTTATATCCTCTGCAGTGCACATGTCATTGTCTAAAGTTACTGTCACTTTACCCACGATTACACCCATTGTGTTTGTGATCACTAGAGTTTGAAGATAAAGCTTTACTACAAAAGCAAAGTTAGTCAGCCATGATGTCATTGTTTAAGACACCTCGAACAATTCTGTGGGAGCTATTAAGAGAGTCAGGGTGTAAATTAAAGCGATACTTCTTCACAGCAGGGCTCCCATAATCTACTGTTCACGTCAGTCCGTGGCCTCTTGGCTACTGATGTGTCATGTATGTTGCGTGTTCTGTGCATATGTTTGCCAACAAATGCACGTTTTAATAGCAGCCATGACTTTCTAATGGATTTTATCATAGAATAGAGAACAGAGTTATCATAAGATACAGATTGATTGATTGATTATAAACATGGCAAAATTATGTTTTATTCCTGTGTAAAAAGCTTCAGCAAGATACAAGAATTTAAATGTATTTTAAATTTCATTTCAATTGTTGCAACAAAAAAATAGCAAAAATGTCCAATGCATCACATTTCAAATTATTAAATTATTTTAAATGATCTCCATATAATAATTCTGTAGCAAACAGCTCTGTGCTGAGGATCTGCATGTATCTGCCCTCTCAATAACCCCAGTGCAAGTCATTATGCTGTATAATCTGGGCTTTACACGCATGTCCAGATGGGCATATATAGTCATTCGTTTAACAGAAGTAATCCACTCACTCATTCATATAGTCACTGACTCACACTTGCACTTTCAATAGCTTAACATCTGCTGTATGTGCTCATAATCACACCGTGTTTATTTCAGATACATATGCTGTCTGATTGCACCACTAGTTCTGTGTTTGCATGTCTATGCAGGTCTGGGTTCATCTTCATACCACATAGAATACGAGTTGTAATTAAAATACCTGCACTCAGATTAAATAATGATGGAGAGAGAATTATAAAACACTGAAGTGAGTAAGTTGTTGTGGCAGGTGGTAGGACAGAATTTCAGACCCTCAAAGAGGCTTTTGGTCCAGCCAGAAATACATCAAGGTGACCCGAGTATCTTAATCTCATTAAACGCAGCCCATTGTGTGTCTGTTTATACTGATCCACACAATAAAATGGTTTTCTTACAATAATTTATAGTTTCTGACAAAATAGTTATATCTTGGTTTTAGCCAACAAGCAAAGAGATTGAAATTTGTAAAGAATTAGTACTTGAATTAAGTATAATGACAATGAGCTCGGAAATCATGACACAAACAGATGCCCCTTTCTTTCCAGTCTCAGCACTGCAACAGCTGAATTGTAGGGACTGCAACAGTAACAAGTCTGCAAATGTAGACATGCTATCTGAAACTCTGAGGCCACGCCCACAACACCCACCCCCATCCCATTCCTGTGTGAACTCCCACATACATACAGAGTTTCCCGCCTGCAAGCACTGCCTATAGAAACGGGTGTCATGTTTTCATGGGGGAGGGGACCAGCCACTAGGGAGGTGCTGTTGTCTTGCTGTGAAATCACAGGGGTCTTGACAAGAAGATGAGTTGGTGGTTCAGGAAGGGATGGGTTTTCATGATGTGGCCTATGAGCCAACAGGAACCATTACAACGTGTGAGGGTTCCTCAATAAAATCACAGTTGCATAACACAAGCTGTTTAACGTAATTTAAGCATTCTAGCAACTTCAAAAAGAGATGCATTTACTGAAAACTATCGTGTAGGTTATGAATACGATCAGATAAATGCTGATGTGTTACTAAACTGAGTAAACAAGCTCTCTGCACTGCTGTATCTATGCATTACAATGCAATGTATTTACTTTATTCACTGCTATAAAAGAGTTGTTATAACAATTGCATTTAATTTTTCTTTGTGAATATATGTTGATATGTTTAGAATATCTTGTTATTTCATTGCTTGAACGCTGTTGTGGATGTACGGCTCTTTGGTATTTAGAATTGGGTTCATTTATATGCTGCAGATATTTTGTTTTCAAGCAAAAAGCAACCAATAAAATATATGAATTAAAGAATGCGCCACCAGAACTCGTGCATTTATTTATGAGAGTTAGGCGCTGTTGGTATGAAGAACAACACACATTTTCACAGCATGTTGTTGTGACACAACAAAAAGGTTTTTGCGTCCAGTCGCCATCTTCTCCTGCGAAACCTTTACATACAGAGGGGCTTTAAAACATCATGTCTGGTCCATTTCAAATCTAGATCCTAAAATAAATCACACATCTGGAAAGCATGATTTAAAAAGCCTCGCGTTGCGCAACATCTATGATCGCATTGCATTAAAGATGAGAGCTCGCCTGTGGCTTTCAAGCCATTAAAACAA
>JAZGTK010010494.1:0-16353 GCA_036877625.1 Ambastaia sidthimunki | reverse complement strand
CATCCCTCAGCAGTCTTGATCACCAAGAAGGAATGAATAGACAAAAATGTGAACAATGTGCATCAATACTGAGAGCTGAATGAATGTGGTCATGCATGAGGTTATGCAATCAGGAATATATGCAGGTGTATATGAACAATGTCTTTACGTCAGTAAACTTTAACTTGTACGTATGCTCGTGTGCACTCACACTTAATGATTCAATTTTATAGAGGTATTAGAATGATTTAGTTTTACAAGTCATCAAAGTCATACCAACATAAATGAAAGATTTAGTCAAGTAAACACACCTCAAGATGCAGAAACTTTAAAACCTTCAGCTGCATTGCTCACATACTGAGACAACCTTATATTCACGATTACAGAGGAAGAAAAGTCAATATATGTAACACACATCAAAAATCAATATGAACACCTTCAAACACATTCAAGATTCAAGACAGATCTAAGCACCCATGGTCTAAATTTAAGTGAAAGATCTGTACAGGCAGTATCAGCAGTCACACTCACCCAAAACACGATGCTGTGACCTGGCAAACACAGCCTGAACACTGGGTCTGATCTCAGCCTGAGGCTTATCTGTGTTTGAAAGCTCTGCCACTCGAAAGACTTCTACTAAACACACACACATTACTGCAGGGCTCAACAATAAGGATTTTTTTCTGCTGGCCCAGTCGGACTTGTATTTCAGTTTTGTATTTGCTCTGCTAATGCTTTTACACTGTCTACGCCTAAAAAAGGAAACATTTTATGTTCTCTAAAAAGCAACACATTTTGTCAGTAAAATATATATTGATATGTTCAGTTACAAGTTAATGTTTCTTCACGAGAAACAATTAAAAACAAATCATTAAACCAGATTTCTTTTAGCAATAATAACTGGAAATACAACAGCATTAATGATTTGAATAAATGGCCCGTAAGTAATTCCATTTCACCCGTTCTAACGAATACTTCCATTCATAAAAACATTAATTTCTCAACACTCACAACAATCACAGAAATCCAAATCTGAGTATTTGCTTGTAAATGTATTTACAAGCCATTAGTATGATCACAAAACGCAAGGTGTGGTAACAACGGCTTTATAGAGCAAGTGCTAGCTCAACTAGCTTGAAGCTCTTACATGCCACAGGCCGTCCTTACTGTCATGCCCACCATGTTCTTCAGTTATCCTATAGTATATGCAGAATGTGGAATCAGCCCACATGACAAATGGATAGAAAAATTATTATGGAACAATACATGGCAAACTCAATTACCGTAGGGGGAAATTGTAATGTAATCTTAGCTCTGTTTCTGCCGTGATTATTATCAGAGGCCCAAATCCTATGCTGGAATCCTATTGTATTTGTAGAGATTTTCAGGGGTCCAAACATAAAGGCCTGGAACCTATTGTTTTGGTAACGATTTTCTTATTATTATTCTTTATCTGCCCTAAAACTGTCTGGGTGTCAAAGACTCTAAGTTACAGAGACCAAACTTGGTTTGGATGGTCAGAAATTCCACAACAGTGTTAGTTAGAATCAAAATTCCTTTTCCCCCTGAATTTTTACATTTACGTTTTTTCTGCTTTTGACAGGCGCTTTTAACCAAAGTGACTTACAATACATTTAAAGAATAGATTTTAGCAGTACATGTGCTTCCTGGGAATCTAACCCACAACCTTTGAGCTGCTAACGCAAAGCTCTCCACTACATGAATCCTCAGTACTTGCCCTTTAAACCTGAATATTCTTTCTATACATCGGTCCGAATTGCTCGAAACTCACTATGCATTATCTAGAGACCCTCGTGGCAACAAATTATCAGAAGAATTTTGATTGGTCAAGAAATTGCCGTTTGATCATTAAATCTGTGGTTGTGGCCAATTTTGGTACACACAATTTTGGTACACTATTGGTACACTATTGGTACACTATTGGTACACATAGACATGAAGACATTCTGTCAAACACACGCCAAATTTTGTACAACAGAAAACCCTTAATGCCGTAAATATATGCTTGAAGTTGATAATTTGTACACATCCTGTGTGTAAACAATCAATGCATTTTCTCTATGCACTATTTATCGTGTTTTATTGTTATTTCCTATTTCCAAGTGCAATATGACAATTACACTATTTTAGCATGTCATTCTCAGTATCATTGTGTCTACATTTATGAACATTTGTTGTCTTGTGCTTATTGTGTTGTATTGAGTTGCATAGTGAGGGTGTGTACTGTATATCGTGTTGTGTAAATTGTATACTGTATTGTATATTGTACTGTATAGTAATGTAGCCTAGTGTATAAAACTTACATATAGCTTTGTACGTGGCATCTGTGTGTTGTAATTTCTGTATGAAGGCATCTGGATGTTGCTTCACCAGAATTTCATTGTACTTGCACAGTGAAAGAAAGATCATTTCTTTCAAAAACCAAACCAGCCTTACTGGTTACAGCTGGACTAGAGTCAATAAACACCTCCAGAGAGCTCATCCATCTTTTGAGACCACAATAATCATCAGACCCAGAACTCAATGCTCAAAAATGGGGATGAAAGTGGATTTTTTTGGCATGGCAACACCCATCTTGCAAACACTGGAAAAATTCATGCAAACACAAAGTGTCAATAATTCCATGTTAAAACAGCTTTGCATTTATAATATCCTTGCGATGTCCAACGCTCAAATGATCAGTTCAAAGACAAGAGCACATGTAACTCAACAAAAGGTATGTTAGGTGTAAATAACATATCCAGGTGTTCTACCTTGGATTTTGTCCTGAAAATAGTAACTGCAGGCTAGGTGAACTGCATACAGCACATCCTGTCCACGCAGGCACTAATGATACACAATCAAGCCATTCATATGGATCCTAACTACACACTTAACACGTTATATCGCATCTACTACATATAAGGCCAGCAAGTCATATAAGTCTAAGCATAGAATTGCACATCAAATCAGACGTTTTATATATAATACAGACAGTAAATGTTGATTACTGACTGGACCACTGCTGTCAGATTCATACGGGCATTTAAAACCTATAACACTGACCTTAATTTCTATTTATACAAGCACGTGTGCAAGGTAATACGTGTGTTGCTTGTTGAAATTACCTCCAAAGCCAAATAAAACATTCCCATTTGTCATTTATAAGCATGAGTGCTAGCAGTGGTTAGCCAGCTAGCTGATAATGGACCGCGTTGAACACCAAAGCTCCAATAAAAACGACACAAACACGAACAGAAACGACTAAGGGATAGCTCAGTAAATGCCCCATCTCTATATATGAGTGACCGCGGCCGCGGTTTGGTGAAGTTAAGTCATAGTTTTTTAGTCACAAAATACCCGCACGGCTAACAAGCTAACATTGAAACCGTGACATTTAAAGGTAGCGACTCACCCTCGCGCGACTGACGAAACATTCAAAAGCAAAAATCCCGCCGGTCACTATTTTTTGATACGCGTCCGCCTGTCAGTCAGTCTCCATTCATATATCTCTGCTGCTCCTTCTGTTTCTGCTGCTCCATCTGTTTCTGTAGCTCCATCAGTCTCTGGTTCTTCCTGAACCTGCGTCTGTACACTCACACGATCACCAGCAAACCCTCCGCGTCTTAAAGGAAAAGTTCACCCATAATATAAACGCGTTTTCTTTATTACTAGAAAAAAAATCAAAGCTGCAATCCGTAACGTTTTGGTTACAACTAACAGATTAGTGATTGAGCAAGTGCTTATCAGATCAGTGTTCAAAACTGTCTCCTTACTTTACCTTGATTTACTGTTAGTTTATAATGATGATTTATAATTGGAGCTGTTGGGTCCAGTTTCACATTTTGGCTTCATTTGACTTTAATATGAATAAAGGAAAGTAACATGCAACTCTGTTTCAAACAAAGATGGCAAGATGTGCAGATTGCAACTAAAAGAAACTTTCTTCTGACTTTTTTCAAAAGGACAGCCTCAGTCCCCATTCATTCTCACTGTATGGACAAAAAATTCAATGAAAGTGAATGGGGACTGAGGCCGACAGTCTCAGTCTGGCTTTTGTGTTTCACAAAAGTCAGTCAGTCATACAGGTTTGAAACGACATGACAATAAAAAGATTAAAGAATTCTTATTTATTTTTGGGTGAACTATCAGTTTGTTATTGTTTATACATGTGTAGGTCCTTTAATTTGAATATAAAATTAATAAATTTCCTTTTTCTTGACTGTGTTGTTTGCGCTTTAACAGCAGAGGGGAGTGTCATACTGCAGTACCAGAGTTTCATCACTCTCTGTTACATCACTATCTCATATGGTAGTTCATTACGGACACGAACGGAAAATCACAGTCCTGTATCTTCTCCAGGAAGGAGTAACTCTGTCATCATTTACTCACCCTCATTCACAACCAGAATGATTATTGCATGCACATATACAGAAAACATTTGAAAGCTATATAGGAATGCAAAATTTGCTGTAAATAATATATTTAATTTCAGAACAGTCTCTCTGAGTCACGTGTGTTTTGTGTAACATGAAGGACAATAATGACAGACTTTGTCATTTTGGATTAATGTTCTTTTCATTTAATGGCTTGAATCTAAAGTGCTCACTGCAAATATTTTTGTTAATCTTTATTTAAACATGCTTTTTTGAACCCTATTAAACCCTATATACTGTGTGATACTCAAACATATGGTACTGCTTAACATTTGCCCCTTTTTTGAACAAAAGCACCAACTGCAGCTAAAAATACTCTACTGAAAGATTTGTAAGTGGAACAACATATATCCGTAAGAGTTTGACAAAAGGACTCTTCAGAACGAATTGCTAACATATTGCTTACTGTGCAGTATATACTTACTACTATAGTGCTTACTAGTTTTTCACAAATGATAAACTGTATGTATTATATACAAGAGCAACTGATGTTAAACTAATGTTCTGTTGCTTTCATATGACCTCATAACATGCATAACATTTAATTCATTGGGTGTTGTCCAGTTACCTCAGACATAAAACCTGTTTATTTTTTAGTTTATTAACATTATCGTGCTTTAAAAAAATGGTTATTGTTTGTTAGTCTGATTAAATAATGAAATCCAGATGTATCATTTTTCTGGTTCATTTGTCGCACTGGAAATATAATGGCAGAGCGCATTGCATTGTGGGATATTGCATTGCTCTGTTGTATACAGTTCCTTTGACATACATTGCAGGTCATCTGGGTATTCTACACATACAGAATTTAATATATTGTGCACGCTATACGATGAGCACTCTACTGCAGAAATAGTAATAGTATGTAATTTCAACACCATACAATCAGTAAAAAACACAAACAGGAGTCAAATGGATTAAAAACATACAACCAAAAGTGTTTATTAGTTTTGGCCTGTCTGGGACCCAGAAGTACATCTCTTAGGTCAAAGGTCATAGCACTACCATGGATCATCAGCCCTAGTGGGCATGGGGTCAGACAGGAAGCATATAAGGTGGGTGGGAGCACATACACACAAAAGCAAATTCATTTTATAAACAGCTCATTACAAATCAATACCTGTTATTTGTAATACACCATCATCTGAACAAATGATGCAATGGAGTTCAAGAAGAAAAAGACCAAAATGGCAGAGAAGATGAGAAGTCCATATGTCAACATTATGTATTTGGGTTTGTATGTGTATGATATCATATGCAGTGTAAGTATTGAGAGTAAAACTGCATTGTACAGTTTGTTGGAGATACACAGCATTTTGAAAGAATTATGCAAAGACACAAACAAAGACAACATCAGCAACAACAACAACAAAAATATTTACTGTTATTGTCCCAATTCAAAACCTTCAGTTCCCAAAAATGTAATAAGAAAAAAAAAATGTCTGGACAGTTCAATTAAAGCAATTTCAATATCAATAAAGGGCGAGTTTGCAAGAAAAATGTAGTGTTAAACAAACAGGAGATTAATCCGGAAAAAAAACAAAAAACATCCAGAAACTGATTAACTGTCAATGAACAGTTTTTCATTTTTTTTCTTTAACATAAATTGTTTCCCAAGTCAATGAACATTTCAGAGAGTGGAGGAAGAGTACAGCTCTTAAAGTGTCTAGCATCGCAATTTACTTTGGTCCAAGTCCCTTTTGGCTAGAGACTTGTCAAGATGCATAAATCATATCAGTGAAGTGTCTGGTGTGATGTTTACAGGCACTCTGCCAAGCGCTCTTCTACGACGTAATATTTGTAATGTCCAGAACCTTCTCCTTGTGTGTGAGCTTTATACACCATACAGAAGCAACTTCCCAGCCTGTGCCACCATGACAGCTATGATAAACCAGTCCTCAAGCAAACAGGACTTCACAGTTTAAACAACCCAAAGTGCTATTACCTGACATTAAAGGCTCAGTACAATACATATGTATGTAAACAAAAACCACCCCAGATTACCTAAACCATCCACAAACAACTTTTCTTAAATGTCTCAGTATTGCCTCATATTAAAATTGTGCCTTAATCTTCGTTTTAAATGACAAGCACCTCATAAAAAGTGCTATTACAAAAATATTGTTTTAGGAATACAAGCAACAAAAGACACCCAATTTTCTCGCTTCTACTTATTCAATCATCTCCCTGTTCCCTCATTTCCTAAACCACTCGAGTAAAACACAGACACCAGAACTTCAACACTCTGGAAGAAGTTTCTAGCATTCATCCAGGCTAAATCAGATACATGTTTTTTATTGCCCAAGATCGTTCCTTCTCTCAGGCTGTTGGAAGCAGGACGTTAAACCCCAGTATGACATTCCAAACAACTGGGAACAATAGAGCTTTCAAAAATCAACAGGTCAATGAAATTCTGAAAAAACAGATTTGAAGTCATAAAAAAGACAGATAAAGATGGACCCATCTAGTTGAACATCCTGAGACATCCTGGCCCCATGGATAAAATGCTTCTCACAAGCGTTTCTCCAGAGAACAGTAATGCTATTCATTTGTTCAACAGCTTAACAGACCTCTTTTTCCCAACAGAAACTGATATAGCAAGAGCAAATACACACAATATCGGGCTGCATGAGACAAAAGCAAATATCTGTCAAACCTCCCATGAGCAGTTCCCTCAAAATCACTTTTAAAATGAACATGACGAGACAAAGTAATGAAACCTTAATGTAACAGACAAATAAAATAATCTAGACATGTGCAACTATCCCAGTAATACTGAAATAAAATAAGAAATAAAATATAATTAAGCAAAACCACATTAAAGCAAAAATAAATCAACAAATTAAAACAAAATCGATAACAAAAGTTGACGCTGCTAACACACACACACACCTTATCGGCTGCTTATTTACTCACTGTTGCTACTATTCCAAACAGAAAATCATTGGTAGACTAGAAAAAGACTAAACGGGACCAAATACAAGTTTGGAGATGTAAACCTACTGACTGTCACACCCATAACATTCACAGCTTGCAAGTGACGTTCAAAGTATGTTTGTGTATGTCTCCATGCAGAAAAAATCTGACAAAACAGACTTCTACAATGACTGCAGAAAAAAAGAAAAGATTCTTTTTGACTGAACTGTTAAACCGTTGTGCTTATTTTAGATGCTTTAAAGTTGGATGAGTCTTGCTCATGTAGTGAAGATCATAAAATGACATTGTCACACTTATCTATGGTGCCCCAAAACAGGGTCTTTTTAGCATCTCACGTTCATGCTTGAAGAGTCCTTCCTTCCATCTCTTCTTCCTACCCATCTTTTATTTTGGAAGTTTCAGTTGCCTTTTAGTAAAATCAGATAAAAAAGGTTACAGAATCCATAACAGATGACAAAAGTTGATAGAAAAACTTTGAAGGAGAGATTTAGAAGAAACGTTGAAGGATGTTGAAGAATACTTTGAAGAATATCGGAGCCCTTTTCTGGTTGAGTTTCATAATCGCATTTTAATAAGTGAGGGACTTGTAATTTCCTGCAGTTAAACCTTGTGGAGAATCTTGTGTCATGTTTGCTCGAGTCCAACCCAAGTGTGCGAAAAGACAATCAACGCTGATTGTGTGATTGTGTGATTATGCGTCTGCGTGTTCGGTTGGTCATTTTCAGAGACAGAGATTTCCAACAATTGCTGTGGGAAGTGTAGATCAGATTTTCCAAAAAAAGAAAAACCAAACAAACATTAATGAAACAGACCAAATGGTAAAACAATGGCAGCAAGCAACAACAAGATAAAGGTTGAGTAAACAAGCTTCAGAGGTCCATAAAGAGTCCAAGACTGAAGTGCTCATGGATACCGGAATGACCTCCTGAGAGCTCCTAACGTTGGATGGAGAAAGCGTACATCAAAAACTAAAAGAAATGAGGAATTAGGTCCTTTCAGGTCAAACCAGTGGAGAGGACAACACTGCTGCTGGGAGAATTACATCTCTTTCACACACACATGCACACATGTGCACACACACACATGTGCACACACACACAGACACACACACACACACACACAGACACACACAGACACACACACACAGACACACACACACACACACTCTGCTTGTTAAGGCAGTGGTGCTGGGGGAGATTGCTGTGGGCCTTAGGCTGGGTGATGGCAGTGGAAAAGCTCCAACACAAAAAAACACTGGAGTCTTTAGCTTATTTATTCGCCTCAGGCCATACACCTCCTCCTGCTAATCCTCATATTCTTCTGCTCTCTGTTCATCCAGCCGTTTATCAGCCCTCCATGTCCCTGATTTGTCCTGGTCTCACTCATTCAAAGGACATTAGATTCGCTGGGACCTGTGAAAGAAGGAGTGAACAAATCTCAATGTGATATGTAGCATTTCACAAAAACCAGTATTGACAAAAGCTGTTTTTTATATCCATGGAAAATCCTCTGGGGTTAAAGTAATGATCAGGCCAAGTATGATGACCCATGATGATGAATTTTTATATTTTGCAGTGTAAATTAAATGTGATGAAATCAAAAGTTTGAGTACCATAAAACAATAAAATGATTGCAAAACAAGCAACAGTAGTCCAACAGAGCAAAAAAGTTGAGTTTCAGAAGTAAAAATCCTATTAATTTCCTTTTTATTAATAAGAGCAATAACTTTTAAACGTTTACAGACAGGCCCACAGTGAGTTTGAAGTTTTGATACATTTTGAGATTTGATGGCATATGCTTTGTTGAAGTCATCAATTACTTCATTATAATTTTTAAAAGGATCATGTTTGAAAATGTGAAATGAATTGGCTTGAACCAGTTTAATCACTAGCTGGACCCAATGTGTAGTTAAACACATTTACATGTCAGCTGGGGTTAAATCTCTTGACAGTAAGTGTCTGATAAAATGACAAGCACTAGAGGGCAGTGCATTGTTTAAGTTAGAGATTTACACACCTGTTCATAAATCATGATTTTGGAGGACTTGTGAACTTGTTTCAATTATGTAAAAACCTCCTTTAATAGATTTAGCTGACCATTAATGACTGTCTGGTTAAAAAACAAAAGTTTATTTCTTGTGAACCCAGTCTGAAAAGTTATTTATTAAACAATTTCTACACACAATAATTTCTACACACAATAATAAAGGTGCAATTAACATCTATTTTGCCTTTGAATGGTAATGGTCCGAACACTTTAAGTACACATTGTAGAGCATTAAACAGCTCCCTTGGTGCATTTTACTTAATAAGTATCTTAAAGAAGAGAAGAAAAGAGTGTGGGAAAGAGTGTGTTTGGAAAAGTGTGTAAGGTAAATGATGTTTTCAGTTAAGCACACACACACTCACCTGTTGTCTGTTGCTTTGACATGCGGCACTCAAGTGTTTGAACCACAGTAACGCATTCATTCTGCTCCCCGCCTGGAACTTATATGAGTTTCCTGTAAACACACAAAGCAGCAAAACAAGACGATTTTAGGGCACCAAAAAGATTATATAGATCCTACATCCAGAGCTGCCTATGGGGGTGAATAAGGGGGAAAGATTTCAGGGGGGTCCAGCCACTTGGGGGGCCCAAGAAAGATGGATAGACAGATTGCTGAGGGGGCTCTTTTAGTTTAGTTTTTCATGAACCCAGTCATGTGTTTGGGTGGCCCTACCTACAGCAGAGGGTGAACCTAAATACATCAAATACACAACTAGTATGAAGAAAGCACTGGTTATACCTGGCTGGTTTTAGTTCACCTAACCAGTTGTGTTAAAGAGTTTCTTAAGTTGTGTTGTGTACTGTCACACAGGACAGTAATTTTGTTTAAAAATGGCACAAAAGAATGGGACCAAATGCAGAAGTCTCAAGAGCTGTGCACAGAATCTGTGCAAGAATACTTTTAGGGTGTCAGTTTTTCTTTACATCGCTGTTGCATGTTGTAGCAGACAAATGTGCATTGATAGGGATATTGAAATAAAAATCATAGGTTTGCACAAAAGATGCCTTTAACTGTTTAATGTATACATACATGTTGGCTGTGCTGATCCCATCATATATTGCAATTTTTTTCTCACAGTATTCCATCAATACATATTAAGCCTCTCAGTTTAATCATGATCCTATTATGATATTGATCCTATTAAGCCTCACAAGGACAGAATTATCTTTAAAATGTATAGAGCGTTAAAGAAAATGTTAATTCTATTCTCTCCAAGGTTAATAAAATTGTGCGAGATAGTAACTGTTACTTGGGGATTGTACCAGTAATAGTAGCATATGTAACCTGTAGCACATGGTCAGTTTTGATAGGAATTTGAGGCTTGTGATTGGCTGGCTCACCATGCTCAGAGTCAGTCAGCAGGAAGACGTCGGGATGCTCCGGGTCATCTGCCATCATGGCCATTAAACCCACGACAGGTACGGTTTTGCTGGCAGTTGACTTAAACTGTAAAAGACAACATAGACAACATATAACAATATTTTGAGTGCACAAATGTGTGACCAACCAAGTCTAAGGATGACATTATCCACCTTTGTGTCCTCGTAAACCACATTTCCAATCAATCCATAGACCCAACCACCCACCCACACAGACACACAGACAGACACACAGACAGACACACAGACAGACACACAGACAGACACACAGACAGACACACAGACAGACACACACACAGACACACACACAGACAGACACACAGACAGACACACAGACAGACACACACACACACACAACCATAGACATATAGATTACCTATATTTTTTATACACAGTGTACATGGATTGTCACTGTAAACAAGTAGCAGTGTGTGTGCTCTAATCCACATGTGCTTCTCATTAATTCTGTTATTTTGTGATAGCTGAGCCCATATCATGATGTCATTCATCTCATTATCCAATGACTGCAACCAGCTGGCGTCCTTCAGAATCAGGCATGCTGTTTGTTAGCATTTTTGGTTTTCCATCCTCCCTGGCACCAACGGTTCTTCCTCCATCTACACATCATGCATAGGGTCACATTTCTGTGACCACCACCCACGGCTTTCTGTCTGACCCACTCCGTTCACTGGAATGTTCCCTGGCTCATGCAATTCCTGCTTTTACCAAACACAGGGCTGCTGGACCGTGTACCATGACACAACTCGCCATACTGAACTGATTATGTTTTGACGATTTTGCTTCAGGTCAAAATGTTCCCTTCCTCTTAGATGATGAGTGTCATGGATTTATTTGTTATGATGCAGTTTATCAACCTCTGATGGACCACCCATGGACTGTATAATGTATATTGTATGCTAAAATGAGCTGGTAAAATCTTTTAAACTTTCCATGACAAAAGTGCTTAGGTTTTTAATAAGTGCCCTAAAATAAAAAAATATTTTGAAGATAGAAAATAAAGCCTATTTTATAACTATTACAAGTTACGGACATGTTTGTGACCATTTTTGTGATATTTAACCTCTTTCACTACTTTTGAATGGAAGAAAACTATTACCACAATGTTTACATATATTTTCCATCAATTTATTAATTGTTGTTTGAACGTTTGCTTCTGAAAAGTTATTTTAAGAATGTTGCATACTAGCCTAAATATTAATGTCATATTTATTTACACACAAACATTACAAAAAAACTGAATTGTGGTTTTACATATTGGGGCTTCTTATCAATGTGGGTGGCTTTTGTAAAAGGCAAAGTTTGTCACCCAACACAAAGTTAATTTGTGTTGGGTGACAATATATCTGTGAAAACAGGAACTGAGGGTAAAAAAACTCACATGCTTCCTCTCTGTGGCTTTGAGGGACTTTGCAGTATAGTAGTACAGCTGAGTACCGCAAAGAGCAACCCAATACTTCGTCCACGCTGCCACCTAGAAAGAATCAAAGAGTTGAATCCACACACAGTAGTCCAAAACACAAACTCACACAGTTTCAGAAAACACAAAATGTGCTTTATCTTCTTGATGGAAATACAAAACCTTCCTTCAAGAGTGACAAAACACAATGCCAGCCAAAGAAAAGCATAACTGAGAGAGCTTCTGTGTGTGAGAGTTCTTGAGAAAGCACATAAAGATGAACGACTACGAACATTTCGAAAGAAAATGAATGATACTAAATCATACGCCTTATGTAAGATCTTTGTGGAGCATTACACATAAACAGAGCAAATCAAACCTGATGGAACAGTTGGATACAGTGTGTGTATGAGTAAAAGCTAAATGCCTAAACGTAAAAGCTACAAAGAGACAAATATAGGCAGATATTGCAGATTAAACGTGTCGGATAAAGGTTTCTCTGCTCCCATGTCTAAACTTAAAAGCATTTTTTTCTACTTTGGCACCATTTGTATGCTTTCTTTCTCTGAGGAAATCAGCTGGTTTTGATGGGGTAATGGTGAAATGACTGACAGTTAGGAGACTATGAACTACAAAAAAGGCAGAATGAGGAATTCATTTATTTTATCATTTTAACTATCTTTTCTCCTTCAAATGATTAAAAACCTTTTTTAAAATCCATACAATACATAATTTTATGGATGGCACTTTATTATTTGCATAGAGCTTGTATGGGCTTGTATATTTATAAAGGGAAAATATGATTGAGCGAGCAAGAGAGAGAGAGAGAGAACTAGAGAAAAGAGAGAACTAACTTGTAAAGTTCAGTGAAGACAGAAGCTAGACAGAATGGTGTTCTGAGTGGTTTTAAGTGCATTGCTATGTGGTTTCTATGGTAAAAAAATCCCCCTCCCATGATATTTAAGTCTCTAGATATGGCATGAGTTCCTTTTTATACATTCTGTTATGAGCAATTCATGACCCTAAAGCAAGCACCACTAATGAGAAAGGAAAGAGGGCGAGTGAGATCACAGGAAGAGATAAAACAGAGTTTACAGGAGATGGATGGAGAGTTAAAGGGGTACTGGGCTCTCACCGTGGGTTTCTTGCCCTCCTTGAGAACAGTTTTCCTGCGCAGGACCCCCTGAACTGTGACAGCCCCTGGATACAGATGCACGGCCAACTCCTCTGACTCAGCAGAGCTACAAACACACACACACACACACACACACACACACAAGCATAAATCTACACACCGTAAACATGAAACATAAAGATGCACCTATAAGCACAGTGAATATCCAGTGAATATATTTAAAAACACACACACCCCAGAGGCATGAGTTGAAGAGATTCAGAGAGTTTGGCAGCGAAGGGCCAGAAAAACAGTAAATCAGTAAATCGTGTGAAAACTGAAATTTAGTTAAAGCAACACAACTTCTGTCATCATTTGTTGATCCTAATGTGTACGGAATGTACTGAATACCAGCAAAAGCTTTAGCTGTTCCAAGAACATAGAGCAACTACATGTGGTCATGGGTATTTTAGGCTGGGCACTTGGGTTGGGAAAATTTCAATGTGCACTATTGTTGGTGTATGTACATCCAACCCACATGATCATACAGGTCATTTGTTACTTCCCTGAAATATGACCTACTGGAGCGATAACTAAATTAGTGCCTCTACCGACCACAGGAGACACCACTGAAACATTCGCCTTAACATAAAAATGTGACTGCAAATATTAAAGCTTATTTCTCATGAGGTTAGCGTAAGAAGGGGGCTGGGTTAGGGAGTCGTCAACTTTTTAAATCTTTTGAAGCAGAACGATGCATGTGTGAAAGACACATGTTCATTGGTGACAACGTACAAGTCATGGTAAGAACCAATGAGACGTAAGAACCAGCAACATTTAAAGTTATGTCTCCATATTTGAATTTACAGCTATGATGCGTTTCGTTACATGGATTCATGACATATTGATCACCGCTTAACTTTAAAGTATCTACAAATCGTAATAAGCTGCTTGCAAAAATTTTTGGAGGCAGACAGTCTTTCATATGTGTCAAATTTTGGCTGCTGAGTTTGTGCTTTTAACACACTGTGATGTAAAAAAAAATAGTAGCAAAAATATAGTCAAAATATCTAAAAAGTACACAATGAACAGTTCCAACCTAAAGTGGACCACAAGGTACCACCAAAACCCCCACAAAATAAAAAAATAAGGCCCCTTTTGACAAAGTGTATACACGCAATTACAGTGTTGCTACAATATATAATTTGTATAATTAATGTCTTGAGACCACACAGAAAAAAAACAGTCTTACACAATCTAATACTATAATTTTAGGATCTCTATGAAAGGCATTTGGCTGAGCTTAGTGTTTTATTGAATTTAAGAGCAAGGGGAAGGCAGCAGTCCTCTAAAAACTATATTTACAAAATTAAGACTTTATGAGCAACATGCCAGTGTACTGATGTGCTTAAGCCAACAAATAATGTTACTTGGTATTTTTTGTAAACAGTCAGAATTTAATTTTAAAATCACCCAGTGTATCTGTTACCTATAAAATAAATAAGAATACTTTTGCTATTGTATCTTTAAGACTTTATATGTAGACAACCTCTGTTATGATTGGAATGTTTTTTTATGGTAATTGATTAACAAAAACACCCTCTTTAAGCAGCTGTATATAGAATATATAGCTGCTTTTTTACCATTAGCCAGTAAATGTCATTCTAATTTAACAAGAAATCAGAGTTCTTGCTGGGGAATGTATTTGTTTTTGTAGTTAGCTGTAGTGTATACTGAATCATACCATTAACAAGATGATTAATTACCAACGCAGCTCATTTGGACCCAGGTCATCTGAAATTGACTCAATTTCTGACATGCATTCCCCACACATCATGTTTTAATTACATCCCCGCATGTGGGCCGAAACCAAGGAACCACAGAAAAACACAAACATTTCTTACAGTAATACTGTAACTCCTTATCTTGCCTACACTTAATTACAGTATCTGTGTAGTTAATTTTAATGTACGTCTACACAGCAGAACACACACACACAAGTACAACACTTATATGCTAACAGTGTTCCTGTAGCTCAACTGGTAGAGCATTGCTTTAGCAGTGCAAAGGTTGTGGGTTTGATCCCAGGGAACACAAGTACTGATAAAAATGTATACCTTGAATTCACTGTAAGTCGCTTTAGATAAAAGCGTCTGCCAAATGAATAAATGTAAATGTAAATATGCATCTTATAAAGAGCCCTATTACAAAAGATACAGGGTGTAGTGCAATGTATATACTGTGTGTGTGTATTTAGCATGCAGAAAGCAAAAGCAATCAGAAGCGCTGGCTTTTAAAGATTGTCATTAGCAGCAATAAGCTGTGACTGTAGCATTTGAAACAACGCCACACACGTGACTGAGAAAAGACCCACCACCCGATTTCACAGCAAGAAAACACACTCTAGCACCACTACACACTGTGATGGTGACTGATTTCCTGTAGGGCAGGGAAGGTCAGATAGAGAGAGACCGTGGCAGGGGTTAGAGGGTTGCTGAGTTACCTGCTGGGCCTGAGCGCTCCTCTGCAGGATATGCGGCCCACTCTGCTGACTGGGCCCAGAGAGTGATAAAATCGAGTCCTGTCAAGTGTGAGTCACAGTGGGGCAGTGGTCAGTCACAGCCCTCACACACAACAAGTACAGGCTGTGCTAGAATTCAGTAGCCTGGCTTTTCTGAGTCTCCTTTTATGGTCTAAAGTCTCTCACTGGTAAAATAGCTGATGTACTCACATCTGTGCAACAGTGAATTTTATATAAAGAAATGTAACCATATTGTGCAACCATAAACATTGAACATTTATAACAACAATAAACAATATCAATAAAATGACAAGCGTTTAAAGCCATTTCTTCTACGTACAAGTAGTGTTTGTCCAAACCAGATGCAACAAGACCGACTGATTAATTGATTTTTATTTCTGTGGCGTAACTGTGAAATCTCTTAAAACTAACACATTAAACATAAAATCTGTTCCTATTGACTGTTTTTGTATTATGAAACAGTTTTGTGTCCAGTTAGGACAAACATATTGGCAGTCACGCC
>JAZGTK010010492.1:6189-16354 GCA_036877625.1 Ambastaia sidthimunki | reverse complement strand
GAAGAGGAGCATGTGTGAGATGAAGATCTCTGTGTGAAGAGGAGGAAACTGTTCAGAGATCTGCGTGAACCTCTCCTGAGCTTTGAGTTATCAGCCGGCCCGCACTGTTACACTGAACCCAGAACTGCTCATATAAATCTCACCCACTTAATAAAACCTCAATATGAAGCGTCAGAGTATTTTATTTCAATGCAACAATGAGTTCTATAAAATTCTGCAGTTCACAGACAATAAATGAGACCCTTAACCCATAAATATTTCAACCCACTACAAATCAAACTGAAAAGCATTTAAACTGTGACGTACTGGCCGGACTTCTCCGTTGGTGTTTGTATACTGTCTTGCGAGACCAAAATCCAGCATGTAACATTTCCTGTATGTTGAAGGAAGTCTTCCCATGGCAAAATTTGACTGTGAAGAAAACACAAACATCCTAAGAAACGAAATATTAGAATCTGCGCAGATTTTTACATTTGGCAGACGCCTTTATCCAAAGCGACTTACAGTGAATTCAAAGTCTACATTTTTATCAGTACTTGTATTCCCTGGGATTGAACCCACAACCTTTGCGCTGCTAACGCAATGCTCTACCAGTTGAGCTACAGGAACACCACATGAAACGACAGTGCTGTGCTATTCTGTGTGAATATGAGCAATTAAGTGAAAGTCACGTTCAGAGAAAAGCAGCTACCGGTTTGATGTCTCTATGAAGAAAGCCGACAGAGTGAATCGCCTCTATGGACTCCAGGATCTGTTTTCCCAGGCGGAGGGTTGTGCTCATGGTAAACGTGCCTCGTGGTTGACTTCTCCTCAGATCCGCCAGGTTTCTGCCCTGAAAGTCAGAACAAAACTGCAAAACTCTCAGAACTGCCCTTGATGTTGTGTCTCAGTATTTCTGCTATTGTGTAGCATTCAAGAGAAACCACAATGATGATATACATACTGCAACAATAAAGACCACATGCAAAGACTGTACAAACAGACACAACACTGCAACACACAGAGATGCAATTTAAATAAATACCCCAGCTAACGTTCTCAGAACGTTGGCTAATGTTCTCTAATAGTTCTCAGAAGTTATCAGGAAACGTTGTTGCAGTAATGTTAGTAGACTGTTTTTTTAACATGGTATATTATATAAATCGAAAGAGTTATTCTTAAGTAGTTAGTGAAACATTTTAGAAACATTTACAGAATTGCCATCATTTACCTGCAGCTGCATGACGACATAGTTGAATTTATCGTTTCGACCGCAGCCGATGAACTTACACACGTGGTTTTTACCTGAAAAGCAGAGGGATGCATTAACACGGACGGATGATTCTAAACATACATGATCACATGCAGAAACTGATCAAAACAATTACATTTATAATGACAACAAACTTCAGTCTGATGACTGAATCATCAGTGTGTGTGTGTGTGTGTGTTTGTGTGTGTGTGTGTGCGTGTGTCCACAGGCCGTGTCACGTGTTCTCGGTCATGTAGTCCGTGTTACTACAGCTTTGCTTGCAATGCTACATATCTGCTGCATGTTTCATTCTGATGCAGTGACTCACACGCATCATGACATCATCTCAACTAAACACTGCATAAAAATATTCAACAACCACCGTAATGCCTTCAAAACATAACAGGGTTATGCTGCACAGTACATGCATATACATTACATACAATACTGCTTACAATACATTAAACAAAATAAGCTCACAAGTTTTATAGATGTAAAACACATTTATCTGAAGTGATCTTTTACTAACTTTAACTTTAGCACTTTATTTTCATTCTATTAATTTATCTGCCCATTTTACACTATATTACACTTATTACACTATTTATTTAGCAAACATTACTATCCAAACCAACTTAAAATAAAATAAAACTACAAGCAGAAGTAATTAAGCCAACATGTGTAAAATGTCAATATAATTAATTGTAATTGATCCAGTTCAATACAGAAATTTTACCTTCATTTGTAACTGTTATATTAAAAACCTTCTTTATAATGACACTACAAGCGTATTCAGTTTTTAATTACAGACTTTAAAGTTATGACAGAAGTCTATTTATTTCTTTATTTGATTGAATGAGGTGAAGCTTGTCAGTGTCAGAGTGATGGAGGTGTGTGTCTTACCCTGCAGTTTCTTCAGGACCGCCACCTCCATCTTCAGCACTTGTTTGGGCTGTTGTGCGGACTCCACCTTTAATGCCACGTTCTCCCGCGTCAGCAGATCCAGAGCCTCGTAGATCTCCCCGAATCCTCCTCCTCCAATCTTCTTCAGCTGGACATCACAGAGTAACACAACAGCACGTTAAACGTCATGCGGTATTGATTTGGGGTTTAGAGACAGGATTGTGTTTTCCTCTGAGCTGTTATTAATCAGATATTAAATCAGGCTACAGTGAGAACTGCAGAACAAACATTAGTCAGCTGACATTAGCCAACCGCTCTCTCATTTGTATGTTGCTTTGGATAAATGCGTCTTCTAAATAAAGAAATGTGACAAATAAAGAAATTTGTCACAAATTTCAGACCCACTCAAGCTTATTCATACATCATTAGACAAAAAAAAGAAAACACTGGAGTATTTAGATTTTCGAATAACACCATTCTGTCTATCTTTCCTCATTCCCAGTGCTGAAAACAATCCCAACATCTCATCCTGGAATCAGGCAGTCATGTGGGAATATTCTTCTCTCTGATGTACTGGGAATTTTTGTGGAATTGTATTTTTATTGTGATGTCTTTTGACAAGGGAGTTTCAGTTATTGGGGTCAAAAGAACAATTAGTTTTACGGTTACATAATCTACCCAGAGCACAGCGGGAACGATACAGGACTGAACCAGACACATAACGTACAGTTTTATCTATTCACACATCATTAAACTTTATCTATCTCTGTTTTATATGCTTTCACGTAACGAATTATTTAATCTTTTAATGAGCTGTTTTTTCACCATTGTTTTCGAGCAGGTACAACTGCAAACCATTCCTGGTGATTGTGGAATGACTCACGACTGGTCACCTGTTTGTTGCCAAGCAAACTCAAAGTTGTTTCTTAGGGGTTATCCGTGTTTGCTAATATTCTGGCGGTGAAAGACATAAAAGTTTATAAAATGTCAAAATACATTAAACTTGCCGAAGAACTCAACAGAAGAAATGTCTGAGGCTGTTTGAGGGATAGTATTCAGAGAGGGATACTGTTTAGTGTTTACTGATTGATGATTGGCTCCTTCTACTAGTAGGCGTGACTTCTTTTGCTAGAGCGACCATATTGAGCATTGCATTTTCCCCATTCGTAAACAGAACAGCGACATCTTGTTAATTCTATAATCTTTGGTCTCGCACGTACAAATCAAAAATACGTACCACTTTCCATCTCTCTTTGACCATGCAGTTCGACGGCAGAATGTCTTGTTGCTCCGTCGTTCCGTTCATGTTGCCGTTGTCCTGCAGAGCTGGTGCTAGGCACTGCAACCCTGACACCACTTTGGCAACCCCCAGCTTAAACGAGCCATTTAGCTGCAAAAAACCACCAAAAATATCGTTAAACTATCTGTTTGACTTTGATGCACCGCTATTGGAATCTTACTGACGTGCTATTGGTCAGTTGAGCTGGCTTCTACATGCAACGGCCAATCATAGAACAGCAACATTCCAAAAAGGCGGATAGCTTTGGAATGCCCTTAAATTGATTCAACATTTGAAGACGTTAAAGCTGCAATCTGTTTTTTGGGTTAAAGAAAGAACAAAAATTACACAAGTACATGACTGTTCAGTGTACAGAGTTCAACACAATCTCATTAACAGTCAATTCGCAATGGTTTCCCAGGAAATGTCAGGATTCATTCACAGTAGGCGCGGTTGCCGTGAACCGTTTCAAACAGAGATGGCGCCAAAGAGGCGAGATTTACAGATTGCAGCTTTAAGAAATCAAAACAATACCAAGTTCTTCCTATAAATATACATATGCATGAGGCAAAAGGCTGACATTCAAATCTATCCCATTCAGATTGTAAATTTCATCCGCGTTATATGATATGCAATACGAAATGTTACAGTGGGGTTAAAAGACAAAAAAAGTCTACAAGGCACATTCGTTGACCCACATACTTTTTGTCCCAAATACCTGCGTAAGGAAAACGGCCACAAATAGCACAAACACACAAAAATGGTCTAAAAAATATGTGAATGGAAAGTCATGACACTGCACTAGCCCTCATAAACAAACAGTGAGTATCTTTTTTTAAAGCAAATTCTATATAAAGATATACAAGTAGCGTATACGAGTATATAAGTGTACAAACGGGAGACACTGTTCCTATATCAAGTTCTATAGGTTCTATAAAATTTTATAAGTGATCTGATTAAAGTGATTTCTGACTGAAAGAGAAGCCATAAAAAAAACACCAACAATATTCATTAACAACCTGAGCATTAATATTCATTGAAATATTGCTCTTTTGTTGAACTTCTCCATATTATCATTTAATGTTGACTTCTTATAGACTTAAACTGAATCCCACTGAACTACAGCAACTCTTATCTCAAAACCAGCAATGAAACATCAGCCTCTTACCAGCCATTCTGCAGTGAAGAATCTATACAATATGATAAAGAAACCTTACTCCACATCTTAATACACTTCTGTAATTAAACTTAGTTTAGGAAAAGATGCAGGTTAGAACCCAATAACGTGCTGTTTGGCATGCAGAACCGTTTCTTGTTTAAACATGCAGGGCCCAGTTCAGCTCAGATTTACCAGCTAACTCATGCCCAGCCCAGCATCCGTCAGAACCTGCAGTCATCAATACAGCATCCTATAAAGTGCTCTACAGCGAAACCAGGAACATACTGCACTATGACATTAGATAGACATAGTTCAGCCAGGAAAGTGACATAGCATAATATTGCCAACTCATGCAAGTTACTGACACCTGCGCTTATGTAGCCGTGATAGAGTTAAACAAGGAGATTTATGGGAAGGTCATCTAGACTACAAAGATGAATGAACTGTAGGTTTAGTTATAATTAACACAAGCAGTGACAGATATAAGCGATGTTGGCAAAGCAAATATGAACTGAAATCTGGTTTGTTCCAAATTCACATGAGTTGGCAAAAGTATGTGAGCAGTGAAAGGTTTAATCACTATGTGTTGGTTTTTGAACACTGAGATGCAACTGAAGATCATTAAGCCAGCAGTTCCACACTCTGCAGTAGCTGCTAATCAATGAGTTATTTATGCTAGCTACAATATACTGCTGTATTACAGTATTACTGTAACAGTAAGCATACTGTAATAAGTATTATTTTTTAAGCGCATGGTGATGTGTCCTTTACTAATTTTATAGTTAAAGCTGCAATTCGTAACTTTTGCCTCTATACCGCCATCTCTGTTTGAAACATAAAATTGCAGTTTATTGCAGAGTTGTTTTCTTAACGTGGATGACAAGTTTAAATTCTAAACAACTGCTGCAAGAACAAGCTACAAATGCTGCACTATCTACAGTAACTGAACAAGCAATATTGTAGCCGGATCTTCTTTCTCATTACAGATGGAAATTTTCCTAAAAATCGGACTCGATAGCTCAAATTATAAATAGTTATTATAAACTTACCATTGTGAATCAGGGTAAGTTAGGGATGCTGATCAGTCATGCACTTGCTTAATGTCATTTTTAACCAAAAATAGTTACGTTTTGCAGCTTTAATTTTCCCAGCAGTCATTGCTGCAAATCAATATACATACTGCTATACAGACAATCCTCATTTACCATCGTGACAATCCTCATATCTGTGAAGTTTTAACTAATTAAAAATCATCATTGTAAGATCTGCAAGGTGTGGAAATGCTTGTTCCCCTAATAAACAGAATCCACCTTAGGTCAAAGGTCACAGATCTTTGATAGTTTCTAAATTAGCCGCTATCTTAACTACCCGCACCTTTATGAGCAACTAAATAACATAGCAAGAAAAGTACCAAACAGTCTTATGGTGTTGTTTGCGCACAGGCTTGAATGACGGCAAAACAGCTAAAGCCAACAAAACGACTGGCACGGCACTCCTGCTATGTGCTAAACCCAGTTCATTCCGGGGGACCCATGAGATGTGAGGTTACAGTGAGAGAAAAGCAAAGGGGTCTCATTCAGGCCACCTTCATTAATAGTGCGATTCATCCTCTGAATCCCAGGGAAGGCGAGCGTCAACAACAGCCATTTTGTGATCAAACTCTTACAAAACTGAAGTGCAGCCACATTTTCAAGAAAGGGGAGAGGGGAGCTATGAAGGACGAGTAACTCTCTCACCATGTTTACAAATCTCTTCAAAAACCTTACGTCTCTGACAAATATCCTGCAACTGACCAATTTAGTCGACGCCAAAGCCCTCCTTTGCCAGCCTACAAGCCAGAAAAACAAGAGAAATTATTTGTTATACTCGTCAAATTCTCAAATAAGTGTTTTAAGCAGTGTAAACAGACACAGGGCTTAAATGACCCACGTCACAGCGTTGCAGCTGTAGCGGCTGTTTTGACTTCCACGGCTCTGCTGCAATGCTCAGGGGTTCCCAACACTGGAAAGTAGTGGCTCTTTTGGTGAACTACTAACTAAACAAATGGTAGCATTTCTTGACTATTATAAGACTCACCATTCGTCTTAAGGAATGCATGTGTCAGACAGAAACTCAATCCATAATGTTGAATGTCACAAAGGTCAGTTTGCACTCAATGTCCCACGGAAACTGATGCATGTGTTATTAAATCAGGCTGATGTGCAAAACAAAAAACAAATGACATTAGGAAAAAACATCACTGTATCGAAACCCTGTGAACTGAAGAAAACACAAACATACTAATGTGCAACACAATGAAACACAGATACACACTGTACACAATACAACACACATGGGCCGGTGAGAGGCACAGACAGTAAACATGTAATGCTGTTTTAATGCACAAATGTGTTTGAAAGCATTTATCACAGGGGTGGAGTAAAGTTTGCAGAAAATACGCACAATATGTTCAGACTTTTTTGAACATTGTAAAACAATTGATTAAGTTTTATGTTAACAGAGCTAGATTTTAATGCAATCTTTACTCCAGAATATTTCACATGCTTCAATGAAACAGAAATGAAACGCATATCTCTGTAAAGACCCCACCTGACACAGACACTAAAAGTCGCTCTTTTCCGTCGTTTGGAAATCTTCATCTGGGATCTCACGGTGACACAAACCATCAGCTGAGACCTTCTTAAAAACCATAAAGCGCCCGATTTCTGCCTCTTATTCTTGATGGTGCATCGAGCACAAAGCGGTTCAACTATTAGGAAATCTATTATCTATTACGTGCTACAATGTAACTTATGCGTGTAACAAAGCGATCCTCGGTTGCATTGGAAAGCTATTGCACCAGCCATGCAGAAAATCACAAAATCACCTACTGCAATCGCAGATGGCTGTTTGGTTGTCACCATGCCTATTAAATAAACATTGTGCAAACGTTACAAGGATGCAGAGGTCCAAGGTTATGGCAAATCTACGGATCCGGCACGTGATGTGTGCTTCCCTTCGGAGTATATACAACAACGAGCATCGTAATGCAAAGAGGTGATTTAAAGACTAAATGCATGAATGTTACTCGCTCCAGAAATGCGACACATCCGGATGCATGAATGACAGTCTTCACTAATGCACTGCAACTGTCCAGACGCGCGTCCTTTGCGCTGGTCCGCACTGCAGCGCGTCAAACACCCGTGCAGTGTCTCTTTAAAAGCTGTAGAGGACGCGCGTTGAAGACGCGTCTACCGGCCCTATAAACTACTACGGTCAGGCTTCATGAATATTTATTACGTTGCGTGACGTTCGCTTGGCGGACATACTTGATTGGCTGGTAGGCTTGTATTGGTAAACACAAGCTGGTCAGTTAACGAATCCGACAGCAAGGAAGGTTCGGCTTATGAATATTAATTAGATTGCGTAAGCGGATGCAGCAGGAAGTATCTCATTATTATTCCTAAGCCATGCCTTCGCCATACTAAGATTCGTAATTACGACTCCTGGCTACACCCGTTGTCAGTGTGTTTCGTGTTTTAAATAAACTATATAACAAAACAAAACAGTAGAAAGATAAGCTTACACAGTATAAAACCCATTAACAGTCATTGATAATCACTGACACAAAGTAAAGCTGCGTTTAGAGACCCACTTTAAACCAACACAGAAGATCACAAACAGATGTACGAATCCCTGAACACAAAACATCTCTATTGCTTTAACTGATCTGTTATTTTTAGCAAACGCATAAAATATCTTTCCATCCTTAAGAAAACAATTCAATTGACTGTCAGTTTGGATGCAGCTGGTTTCTTTTGCATGCCTGTGAAGTCTGGTCCACCAGTAGGACATGGCTGGTGACCAGAAGACCAGACATGCCAATGCGAGGTTGACAATAAATAAATAAAACGCATTTTACCTGCTCATCTTCTCATGTGTGGAGGTTCATAACCTCTTATCTCGGGTCAGTATATGGTTTAGACCTTTTTCCATCATGGCTGAGGACGCCGGATGCTCTTGGCTTGTCTCCCCGCCCGTCTGGTTCGCAGCATCAGCACCGCGCATCACTCTTCCTCTGCGCGCGCCACCACATTGATGCTCTGCAGACGGTATTTCGCTCTCTGCTGGTGCACACTTGACAGTACATCATAACTAACCCACTGATGAAACCATTAAGACTGCAGTTCAGTTATGTGGGTATATTTCAAGTATGTCATATAAAATCATTGAGCTTTGTAAGTGCAAAATATCACTCTGGGCCGCTTCCTGTTTATATCCAAGTGTATTTCCCTTTTTCAACACAATTATATAAAATATATATATATACACATTTGATTACAAATGATACACTTTGACAACTTACAAGTTTTCGAGATGCGTTTTGATGAGAAATGTATGAGAATTTTAGTGGTCCACATTCCACATAAAAATATATATTTCATACATAAAAATAATCTGATGTAAACTGTATTTATATATATTTACATTTCTGGAGGAATTTGGAGATTATTATTTTTTAATTCCAGTTATATTGAGTCAAAAACAGGGTTTGAGAAGTTTATGTTTTCTGGGTCCTCCTCGTCGAAGTCTTCAGGACGGAGATCAGTTTCAAACATTCGCTGCAGAAGTCCATCCACAGTTCTGGATCCTGAAAATAACATCAGCATATCAGTGATCTAATTCAGTTTTGGTAGACACACACAGATCACGTTAGATTCATGGATATAGGAGTAAAGAAGACACACACTTCTTGAAGCAATCTTGAACATAAGGGAGGGCTTCTGTGTGCCAGATTCATTGGCACCCAGCTCATTCTCGCTGCTTTCCATCGCATCTGCAAGACCACTGTCCACACCGTCCCTGCACAAACACCACACAGATCTCCAATAAACCCTCATACCAGCAGAAAGAGTCACACTGATACATGAAACTGAAACACACGTGAATCAAGCTTTTTATATACTTGATGTAGTAGGTTAAAGGGATAGTTCACCCAAAAATGACAGTTCCATCATTTACTCACCCTCATGACTTTGTTCTTCTGTGCAACACAAAAGAGGATATCTTGAGAAATGTTGTAGTGGTTTTATGTTCATACAATGGAAGTCAATGGGTGCCACTCTTGTTTGTTTACCAACAAAATTCAAAATTTGTGTTCCTCAGAAGCAACAAAGTCATACAGGTTTGGAATGACGTGAGGGTGAGTAAATGATGGAAGAATGACCTTTTTTTTCTGTTTAAAATGGCACAAACTAATTTTGATTTTTGAAATGGTCAAACAATACTTAACATACTGCTGAACATTGAGTTCCAGCTCCTCAATTTTCTTCTCAAGAGACGTCTGCAGATCACTTTTGTCCACTGTGTACTCCACCAAGAAGGCTTCCAAGATGAAAGCCACAAAAATACTGAAGGAAAAATAATATTATTCCCGCTACTCAAAATATTACCAAAAAAAATCCCACATGATTTGAATTTTGAGGAACTGTCATCATTCTTACTTGATTATGATAATGACGACCACAATATGAAAGAGGACGAAAAATATTCTGGCTGAAACGTGCGTGACCGCCGTGAAACCGCTGGTCAACAGTGGAGCACAGTTAAGGGT
>JAZGTK010010491.1:0-16354 GCA_036877625.1 Ambastaia sidthimunki | reverse complement strand
TATGTGAACATATATAATAAACAGCAGGAAGTAAATCACTGAAATGTGTTGAAGTGAAGGCTTGTGGATATATCTGTTTGGGCATGAGAGCGATACTGCTGGCATTGGGTTTTCGGGGGGTAGTGCTGATTTATCACTGGCAGGGAGAATGAAGCTTGGCGTGGAGCGGTGATGAAAACATCGAAATAAATGAGTGTCAGGGATTAATCACGGCCTGTCCTCAGGTCTGGAGGCATATCATAACTCATTCCATAAAGTTTGCGAGGAGCGATAATCTGGTGAGTCAATTAGGCTGAGTGCTAATGCTTCTGAACTGCTGCTTAGGTGCTGAGAGAGGGGCCGGCACAGTGTGGCTGAGAGATCGGTGATGTGTAGAGAATTGACCCCCATCACCATCAATCACTTCTAAACGAGAAGGTGTGACCGGGGCGGTACATCACTCGTCTCTGGTCGGGCTAACAAGGTCGTTATCTTTTGGTCGTTATCTGCTGTTTAACAGAAAGATAAGCTAAGTCCTCCCTCAAAGTTGAAGAGCAGGACTGACCAATGACATGCCAGCGTAGTTACTTTACCGTAAACATGAATTTTACGGTATTGGAATTGTAGCTACCAGGAACATGGTGGATGTACTGTTGGTGCTAAAGAGTTTTCCTGTGCAAGTAAAATTAAAGAGAGAAAGATGAGGAAGAAGAGGGAGGGGTGAGGTAAGATGTGCGTAAGCCTCATTTTTTATTGATGGAGGACGACGGCGGGGAGGTAAAGAGTGAGAAAGAGGAAGGAAAAAGATAAAAAGGGACAGAAATATTTTAGCACTTTTCTACCCACGTTGCAGCTACCAGTAACAATAACTGCTTAAAACATGAAGACATGCGTATACAAACAGACACAAACATTAACGGTTTGGGAGAACAGGAGACAACAGGAATTAAGAGTGAAGTGTTTTCTCCCCCTGCTGACTAAAAAGCTCATACCTGACCAACACACACACATGTTTACTTATCTATCTAAATGGGGACATTCCATAGACTTCTGCTGTCTTTATACACAGCTAGTTATATAAAAATGTACCCTATCCCTAACCCGCACTCTAACCCTAACAGAAAGCTTTCTGCATTTTTACAATTTTACAAAAACTTCATTTGCCATGTTTTTATAAGTTTTCCAAATGAGGATGTCCCCAAAAGAAGGTTTTGCTCAGATTTGTCAGGTTTTGATGACTTTTGGGTACAAATTTGTCCATAGTATATGGTTAAGTAAACACACACACAGATACACTGCATGTCTTAGTGATCAAGTGAAGGAAAAAATTTTAGCATGTAAAATTCATTCACTGAGGTCATCGTAAAATTTGCATACTCAATTTCAATGGCTCTGTATTTACTAATTAAAGTGTGGTTAACCTTTTCCATGTTGCTTCCATCTGACAACGTATTTAAAGCTGTAATCTTTAACTTTTGCCTCTCTGTCACCATCTCTGTTTGAAGCATAAAATTCCAGGTTACTTTTCATATTTGTCTATGTTGAAGTCAAGTAAAGCCTAACTGACATTTCTCGGTATCGTACCTGACAGCTTGGATTATAAACTATTATTATAAGATTACCATTGTGAATCGAGGTTGGTAAGGAGACTGTTTTGAACACTTGTCTACTGTACTTTCTCAATAACTGATATTTGATCATTTTAACCCAAACAAAGTTACTGCCTGCAGCTTTTGGTGGAGTTCATCTATGCACATCGAGTGCAAATGTTGAGTTTACCATTGCAACCGGGTCACCATATAGCTGACATTTTTTATGTTTCATAAACAAGACAAGCAGGAGGATCCAGATTAGTTTTACTTGATCCAGCTCTTAAATGTTCCAGTGTTCGTACTATCGGTTTGTGATTAAATGTGATGAACTGTGATGAATGTGATAAAAGGTGAACTTCTGCTTAGAAATTCATCCTGGTATCAAGCCTAACCTAGTTACCTAAACCTAGTTTCCAATGTTTAATCATCAGTCATAAGTAATAGATCTCTATAAGCTTGAATTTTAGTGGAGTTCATCTATCCGTCCGTCATCCTCAGAAAACATCTCATCACATTTATGTAAGTCTGCAAGTCTACATGCGCTTGCGTGTTTGTACTTTGAATCCGACATGAAAAGGCACTTCCACGCCCAAATATTACCCTTCTAAAAATAAGGGGATGACGTCAAACAGAGGAATGTTTTTGGGAGAGAGATGAAGGCCCCGGTCTTCTGACCCTCAGAGCACGAGTGAGTCAGTCTGTCATTCTCTGAAATCTTTTGGATGTAAATATTACGAGCATTGGTCTGGTGTCATTCAGGAGAAGCAGCAGTAATACGGTTCTGAGAGCCAGTGGAGATGTGTGAACGCTGAAGGTCACAGTAATTAAATGGCAGTCAGTGGCTTACGTCAGGAAATTGCAAATGTATTATGGGATTGTGAACAGAGAGACGGTTCTTTAACTGTGACATCTCTCGCTCTGGCCTTCAGACTCATTCCTGGAAGGTCTTGTTTTTTTCTCAGTCTTCATTTGGTTAACAGATTGGAATTTGGATTAAAAACAGATAAGCACACTTAGTGCCATCTGGACATGGCTGTGTGTAATGACTTTAGGTGGCATTAACCCCAGAAAAAAGCTCGTTCGATACTTAAGTGAATTAAACAAACTAATGTGAGCACTAACTAATTGAACCAATCAAGGTTTTACAAGAAAGCTGCAATAAAAAAAACATTTTACTGACTTTCTGGCTTTAAGACTTAAACAGAGACAAACAGATTTAATGATGGGAGGATTTTTTTCATTTTATATTTTTTAAAAATTACATTTGTAATACTTTATGATCCTCATTATAATGATTCAATGATATATATTTTTCTACTTTGTAAAGCTGCAATTCTCTGTACCAAAAGTTTGAATCTTAAAATTGCAGGTTACTTTACAAACTCTCATTTCCTGAAAAATCTGACCCCACAGTTTAAATTATAAATTATTATTGTATATACTTGCTCAGTAACTGATTTTTGTTTATTTTTAACCCTAAAAAAACATGAAGATGAAGTTTTGAGGTTCTCAAGGAAAGCTGAGCAGGACAGAGGCCGTAACCATCAGGGTGTGCAGAAAATGATGTCAGCTGGGATGCTGATGCTCATGGAAACCTCATCATGGAATCTGCTTACATATTCTAATCTTCTGGGGTTTTTTAACAGTATGCTGTTCGCTGGCGTTTTGGCTGACTTTAACAGTCCTGCTCTTATTCACTCTGGTTCTTCAGGCTTAGAGATGTGGCCTCCAGGTGAGGTGAGCTTGGCAGAGTTCAGACTGACTTTCTCCATCCTTTATCTTTTGTTCTCTCTCTCTCACTCACCCACTCTGCCGTTCGTGACATGCTGAGCTAGCAGTGTGTGTTGGCACTAGCTTTGCCCCCCTTCTGCACAGGCTGCCATTTATTTTGCCAGCCTCACTTTTCAATTTCAAACCGCACTGCGTGTGTGTGCAGTGTAAGCTGTTACGAGTTTTCCAGAGTAACACATTTTGAAACACATTTGCGCCGACACACAATAGTGCGTACAAACACACAAATGCACACTCACCTCCTTGGCAGACTCTCAGACAATGAATCACTAAAATGATCCTTCTATGAATACCTGGAACTCCCAGAATTGGCGCAGACACCGTATTACAAATGAAGTAATTTGAGAAACCCCGGCTAGCAGGGAGCGTTCTCAGAACATTGGCTAACGGTGTCTAAAAGTTCTTTGGAAGTTATCAAAAAAGTTCTTGCGATTCTGTTAGAATGTTTTTTAACATTCTAACAAAAACATTTTTCTGTTTTTTTAACATTATATATTATATCAGAAACATTATTCTTAAGTTGTTAGTGTAATGTTAAATTTTTTTTACAGAATTAAAGTTTATGTAGCATTCTTTAAATGCATTGCAAAGTATAATTGCAGCCATCACATCTGGATAAACGAGAGGAAAAAAGATTTGACGTCAGACACCCACAGGCCAGAGATCTGAAAGGGATTTGTCCAAGAACAGCACTGTCCAATCACACGCTAGGGATGTAGAGTGGTGGGGGAGGTGGTCTTCATTGATAATTTGAACCTGAACCATAAATAAATTATGACAACTCACAAATTTTTAGCATTCCTGGACCAGAGAGCTAATACTCAAAGCAAGGTCTCAGAGTTTGCTTTATAGATCAGGTGATAATGTACACTGACATCTGGAGGCTCAGCCCTGGAAATTAATACGCCAAGAGTGTGAGCATGTGGTGTCATTCATCTGATTCTGAGACACCTCAGCACCGGGGAAAAGAGGAAGAGAGTGAGAGAGGGAGGGTGTGAAAGACGAATAGATGTGAGTTTTATTTTTAGGGTTTCATTCATAAAATGCTCTGGGTATTTTTGGCTTTTCATTCAGATTATAAATTGAGAAAAGCAGCAGTCTGCCTGTGGGGAGCAGGCGGGGTGTCATCCTGGAAGTAACAAGGCAAAAAATTGAACACAGCCTACAATGTTTTCTCCTTCCTCCGTTTTCCTGTTAGCTTGCAAATGAATGCACCACTATAGCAGCTTATTAGTAGAAAATATTAGAAGTGATGTAACAGTTTCTTGTCAGAGGCATTTATTTTTATTTAAAGCCGTGTTATGATGTTTTCCAAACCACAGTTGTGTGGCATAATGGCTCACATATTCATTTCTTATGTGATAATAGAAAAAAATTATGAGAAATTATGTTTCCACATGGGCCGTGGAGATGTATGTACAGTCTTCAACAAAACACATTGGGGTGGGTTTATAGAGTACAGTATTTAAAATCGTACAATGCTTACTTTTAAAATACAAAAAAGGAAGTACTACAAAGCATTTATTCAGGATAGCTTTGCACAACTAACAGTATATATTAAATAAATATTTAAATAAAGTTATTGCGGAATAGCGCTCAATCATGATAAAACATTGAATTATTTCATCGTTTTTTCAATGCAAATGAATAAAGCAACAAAACACTGGCAGTAATAATGAATTAATATCAGGATCATTCGTAACAGCCAATTAAACAATATTGCAGATATGAGAAACTTGCTGACTGCTTCCATGAGAATGATTGAATGATGTCATAATCGCAGGAATCAGCCTGGGCTAATGCCGTTACATTGGAATAAATATCAGGGGAAAGATTGCATTAGAAGTTCATTTTGACTCTCTAATCTGCAGATCAGATGCAGATGATGGTGTCTGTACTCACACGAGCCAATCGAGGGTTTATTTCAGATTCATCTGCACAACCAATCAGCTTTTGATTAAACTTGCTTTAGTAGACAAGTGACTGGACTCGCTCCAGGTCTTGCATAGAATTTTAGTGAAAAGTGCCTTGAGTTGAAAGTTACATGTTTTTTGTAATAATGCTTTAAATGATAGTAATGGTGGGGTTTGGTGTTGCTCTTGAAGAGCTGTAATCCTGCTGGACCGGTGTGTGGGTGGTGTGTTCTGTTTAACTGACCGGTGAATCAGTTCAGCCTTTAATCATATTTCAGGCATGGATTAACTTTTATCAATGCGATTAGGTCGGGAATTTCCTGTGGTTCTAAATTTGTCTAATGGTAGTCGTGTTACACACTTCCATTAATCCGCGTATTAACACTCCAAACCTGTGTGCGGTGAAAATCACGACCGAATGGATGGTTGAAAAGATTATACATTACAAAACAGGGCCGGGACAGGATGTTAGGACACACAGATGGGGCATCACGTACAAACACCGGCTGCACCTTTGGTAAACAATTAAGGCCGTTTTTAATAGTTTATCAATCCAGCTAAGAAATGTAGCTTGTTGGAACGTTTCTCTAACATTTCCGTTAAGTATCAGAAACATCTAAAAAGTTATTTTGAATCTCATCAACAGTACAGAACAGTACTCAAACTTTTTATAATTCTTTAAAATATTCCACTAACAACTTTTTTGATATTTTAATGTTTAAACAAACATATGTTACTGTAAGAATGGTTGACAGAGTTTTTAGAGAATGTTAGCCAATGTTCTGATAACATTCCCTATATGCTGAGAAAATGACAGGAAGACACAGACACCTATAGGTTGCCTGGTTTAAAGTTTTATCTCAGTACTTCTTTGGTCACCTCCTCCATTCGTGCATATTGGCAAACAGAAATTGCAGTCATTTCCACATATCACTGCAGAACACAGGCTGCATGCCAAACCGGGCCATGTTTTTAAAATAATGAGATTTCTGAAAAGCTGACCCTCAGGCCATGGGTTCTGCTAAGAGCCCGGTGAGTGAGTTATATAATGAGAACAGATTTTTTTGAGTGGCGCTCGCCTTCTGTATATTGGTAGAGCTCCCAGCTTTAGCTTCTTCAAGGAGGTGTGGTGTTCTGAAAGAGAGCTTGTTGTTTCCATCTCATTGTGTCTAATGTGAGAACACACTTAATGGTGTGTCTATTTCTGTTGTTTAGGGCTGCGTTTGACGTCAGCACATCACGCCTGGAGTTGGATTCATGTCGAGACTTGTTCTCATTATAATGGCTACGATGAACCTTAATTAACAAGCCCAAATCAACCCTGTTCAGTGTGTGACACAAGCAAAGTTCCTGCACTGTGTTTGGTTAAACGCTGCCAACTATGAAAAGTGTTTCAGTGTGAAAACATGACTCACCAGAACCAAAGGTCTTGCTAATGCTGTTCTTTATTTTTGCAATTATGCGAAGACACTGAAGAGACAGGTGGTGTTTATTTGGATTTGAGAGGGATTTCTTTGTACTTCACATGGTGATTTTGCCAGATGTTAACCTTACCTAATACAGTATAGGGCTTATGAGCAATTTCTAGATTACATATTCTGTATAACAGTAATTTTGTTATCGGAACATAATTCTTCTGTTTGTGTTTGGTTAAGGCTTAAAAGAGCAGAAATTAGGAGTGATGGTGATTTATAAACAGATGTTTTATATGTAAGAGATAGAGTTTAAACACCTACATCCTACCAGGCAGCGTATCTCAATGAACATGTCATTTGTTAAGAAAAAGCCAAGCGGCCCCAAACTTTCTCTTTGTCAGAATGCGCTTGACTGATTTCATCATTCCATCTGGACGTCTAAGGCCCCAAGCTGTTACAGTGAGCAATTTTTGGAAATTCTGCATTAGTTTGGTTGGTTTATACACCTACACTGTCTCCAACATAGAAAGGTTGAAATAATGTTGTGTCTGCTAAAGCAAAATCAAACAAGACAGTTGATTCTCACATAAGTTCAGTATTACCTGAGAAAACACTACACGTGTAAACAGAGCACGGAGAGCAGACGTTGTGGTGACTCAGTTGTGACACCTAGTGGCAGAAATACATAAACAGGTTTGATACTTTGCTGGCCTGATGCTAACATTAGTGGCTAATTGTGATGTCATGATCAGAGATGCACCAATCAGAAACTCAGCAATATGACCTGATACACAAATTGTAATATTTCAATTTAATTAAAGACTGACAGTTCTGTAAAACCAGGAGTCCAGGAAACAGCTAACAACTTTAGGTTGTACAAACGTTTCACAAACCATTAGGTAACAAAAGCATTAAAAATGTTATTTTTCTACAGATGTTCTCAGAACGATGGCTAGCATTCTCTGAAATGTATAAAGTGTTATCAAGTGGTCCTGCAGTAACATTAGAATAACGCTAGCATATCAAAATGTTATTGATGGAACGGTTTAAAAATGGTACATAATTAACTAAATGTTTGAATGGCAATCTTAAAATCAACAAATAACATTTAATACAGTGTCAAAAAATAGCTGAATGTTTCGAACATTCCTAGAACATTCAAAATAACATTTTTGATGTCTTTGTTACTTAATTGAAACATTAAGAAAACATTAAGTTGTTCTTACAACTTAAAATTGTTAGCTGGGTGCTAACATAGAGAAATTCAGTGTCTGAGGGAACTAAAGGTTGGTCAGCTAGCAATGCTAAACTATTTTATATAATTTATTTACAATGTTATTGACGAAAGTTTATTAAATTTACATGGAATTTATTTTCAAAGCTTCTACTATGAACTGATAAGGGCTATTAGCAGAAGAACAGGTGTTTTCTCTGTATAGAGGAAAAGGCTAATGTTGTCATCTTCTGTGACCCCACACACTAATACAGTCTATACACCTCCTGAATTAAGAAGCAGGAGGCAACACTTCAGATCAGATGAGTTCCTCACCAGGAACTCACAGTTTGTCTTTTCCACCCACAGAAACTAGTTCTGATAGAACTTAGTGCAACAATTTTGCTTAGACAGGATTTTGCCTCTTGCAAATGATTATGCACAGATATATTATTCTTTCTCAACAACACACGTCCATGATGTTCACACCATAATTTTGTTATTCACAGCAGTAATTATAGTGAAAGATCCAAGACTAGTTAAAGGGGGTTAACACCCGCAAAGTTTAACCCATGACTAACCTAAATGTCCTCACGTTTTGTCAGTACTTCCAGATTTATTCAGAAGCTGCAGTGTGTCGACATTTCAGCTCTTTATCTTTAAAATAAAAACTTTTAAAAGTTTGCTGCACTAGGTGATGCACACTTTCCATAATTTCTCATTTTTACAATGTGTAACTATATGATTGGCAGTTTAAAATCAGCTTCTGTCCCAGTTTAAAGTCAAGTTTCAGTACTAAATGTGCACAGCTGGGCCTAAAAACCCAAAGTTTGTGAATTCTTATAACTAAGGAAAAAAACAATCATTAGTTTACCATCCACAAGGTTAAATATTGTCTATTTTGTTTCTAGATCCTCCCTATTGCCACAGAAAAGCCAGTCAGACCTCAGGCGTACTGTGTATGTCAAAATAGATGATTAATGAGCTGCTTTTAATTCAGAGAAAATACTGAGGGATTCTCGCAACAGTATAACAGTGCCTGCTGTTATATAGAGTCACAATGACAATAGCATGCAGATGACTAGTGTTCCCTACTGTTAGCGGCCCAAAGGTTGTGGGTTTGATTTCCAAGGAACAAACATACCGATGAATAAAAAGCATCTATATTTGTCATCTGTGTAAATTGTTATATTTTCATCTTAAATCTAGATGTAGCTTAAACTGTTCCACTATATATATCAAGTCATGCTGAGAGCTGTAATGAATACTAGCACAAATTATTAAACATGTTGCACATTTTTTTGGTAGAGTGATACCTTATCTGCCTTATAGGTCAAGTGTTTAATTATTTGTCGTTTAATTTTCCCTGTCTCAGTTTATGTTATGCAGAATACCTATAAACAAGTCTAAGTTCAAAGCATATGCTGACCACAGTTGACCAAAAAACCATCTGAGGTTTCAAACTTGGGTTCAAGGCACACTTTCTGCTACAGCTCGATAGGTTACCATGGAAAACCATGTGACATCTTTTTCTCAAGTTGTGTAGGGCGCTGACTCACATTCACGAAGGATTCTGTTTCATCACTCAGAAATACGGTTCTGGTGTTAATCACAATGTGGAGGACGGAACAGAACCCGACCCAATATCACAGGCTTAAAATGGTCTCTGATTACTTGAAACGAGTGTGAGATTTGAACTTCTGTCAGACAGTTATTAACCGGTATTGTGCTGCCTGAAACCAGAGTGTCATTGCAGATAAAGGTTAGAGGGATTAACTCTGTTAATAAGCCACAGCAGAGATGTAACAGAGCACATTCAGAGAATCTCTTGATGTCACTGTCATGTAACATGACTGGCTTTTCGTACATGAAATTGTTAACCCAGGGTCATTCTTAACCCTGCATAAATGTGATCTTGAGTTATCCTGTTTATGCTTTACAGTTAAATAATTAATCCTTAGTTGTTTATGATTTTGCACTGTGCATTCTTAAACCGTGGGTTAATGTTCTTGTTTGCATATTTATGAGATCAATAACATTGATTGGGCAAATAACAATACAATCTAATTTGCATATTTATGTTGTCAATGACACTGACAAATGCAGTTCACAACAGGTGTGTGTGCCGTTTTAGTAACTGCTTGTTAATTTGTCTTAATGACACTACAGAAGTCCACACTGGTTGTTTTAAATCACCTTAAATTTGCAAAAAACAACGATATGGTCTCTACAGGCTCAAACAGATGGAAAGTTAATGTGTTTGCCATTACGGTTTCTCTCAAACGCTTAAATAAAATACAGCATGTGAACGTTTCTGTGATGAAAGACATGAATATTTAATGAGGTAAGTACTGAAACAGTTTGTGATTGGTTGCATATTGTTAAACAACCCCACTGTAATATTATAGCATTGTAACTGCACTACAAAATGCTACCACAAACACAAGTGTTTCTATGACTTAGAAAACAAGAGCTTTCATTTAAATAAAATACAACCATTTATTTAAAATATTTCACAAGGTTAGATAAAGCAGAGTGATATTTCTTCGCAATATACTGTGTTGTCTTATCTATATTATTTTAAACCTTCACACTGTACTAGAATTCAATAACAGATATAAAGGTAAGACAGTAAATGTTGTATAAAACATTACAAGCGTGTTAGAATTGTCAGTGTAGCAGAGAAATGAGGTTATTACATGTTGCATATTATTTCAGTAGCTGGAAAAACAATGTTTATCCCAGTTGTCAGACAGCAGCTATTCAACATTTGCCCTGGAGGGCTGAAGCATGTTTTTGGCAGTCCAATATGTCATGATGAAAGCTGAGGTTTTGCTCTGTAAATAAAAAATTAACCAGAAAATAAATGTTGTTTTGCACGGGCTTGTTCATCCACCAACTCTGAGATTGCACAATAAGCAAAGCACAACAGACGACAGCTGGTAAATTATTACAAACAGGAAATGTTGTCCAAACGTTGACTAACATTCTCTAACATTACTCTCAACGGTTAAGTTATCAAAAGTGTTCTTGCAGTTATGTTAGTAAAACGTTTTTAACGTTATATATCATATATCAAAAAGTCATTCTTAAATAGTAACATGTTTTTAAAAACGTTGCAAAATTCAAAATGCTTCATGTTTTTATTACCAAGCAATAATGTTAATACAACGTTTAAAAAATGTTTTTTGCTAGAGCTTTTAAAACAACATTTTTAATGTTTTTGTTACTTAATGGAAACATAATGGAAACATTTTTACAACCTAAAATTGTTAGCTGGGTGAAAGCCATATTCAAATCCTGAATCTAATCCTTTAAGACGTTTATTTTATGTCAACTGTCTTCTTGATAGATAGTTTGAGATAAGGTTCATCTGAACTCTTTTGTATTGTGTCTGTCAGTTACAGTAAAACACTGTCTACTGAGTCTCCTGCAGATGTGAACAGTCTCGTGGGAAAGATCACCAGGTTGTGTTTTTATAATCATTGCAGATGTGTGGTGATTTGTGGTGCTGTTGTATCACAAAGATTTGGGTGTAATTAGTTGGAGACTTAAATTCATTTCACAAAGCCTGTTTCTTAACTCTGATGCAGATGAGTCATTCTCTGATTCACAGACTCGGGGGACCATCGTAGTCCAAAGGTAAAGTTGAAATAAATTAATCAGTTCTCTCCTCTTCTCACTGCCTCATTAAAGCAGAGTTACCACAAATAATAAAATATTCACCGTGCCTGATTTAATTATCATGCAGAAAAAAATTCAATTCTGCTGTTGTTTGTACGTTTAACCAGCGGGTATGAAATGTCAGCTTTGAATGCAAATTCCAGCATCTGCAGAGCTCACGTTGTTTTTCCTCATAGATCGATATGAGATTCTTGATCATGCACCACTCATATCTTCGTGTGTGTGTGTGTGTGTTTGTGTGTGTGTATGGGGGGGGGTGTTTGTGTGGACAAATGTCATTCATCACAACGCACTTCAGATGTGATTCTTTCAGTGATTTGTTTCATGCACTCTCTATTACATTATTCAAACATAAACACTTCACGCCCTAAAACAGTCCTTTCAAATAATTCACGATTTCAAAAATGAGCCATGCTTGTATTTCAGTTCACATACTGTACAAAATATCTCCGGAGAGTTTAGCACTATGCAAGATATTAAATCACCAAGCATGCCCAGCTAACAGTTTTGGGTTGTAATAAAATTTCCCTAACATTTCCATTAAGTAACAAAAAACATTAAAAGTGTTATTTTGAAAGGACTGGTTCTAGGACTGTTTAAAACACCATTTTTTTTAGGAATTAACGTTATTGTATAGTTATATAAAAGAAGGTTTACCAATGTTCTGAGAACGTTTTGGAGATCGTTCACAAGGGAGGGTGAGCTCTTATGATTTTAAAGCTAGGTTGTGATGCTAGTGTCCCTGAAATTGCCCACCCTACCGGTTATCCAGAGGTGAATAAATTTTTGTTCTTAAGCTCCTCCAGGTCAAATATGTTTTCCTTCATCTCACAAAACGATAAAAGAATTCATGAACTGTGTGTTGATATTAATGGCGTTTACATGGCAAGATAATTTCATCAGGTCTATATTTAAATGAAATGACTCACTTTATAGAACTCCAGCACTCAACTAAATTCACTCCAGTAGTTTTGTGTCCTGATTTGAGATGCTAATTCTAATCTGAGTCTTAATTACAGTGTAAATTATTAATTAACTGCGGCCTGGGTGCCGACAGCAAGACTAATACAAGTCAAAAGTCAGTTTCTAAATGTGTCGCAATAATTTCCTGGGGAAAGTAAAACTATGAGCTGTGTTATTCATAAAAATCTGTTCATTTAATCGTAACGCTTGAAAGCTTTTAGTATACGTGAAACATCAGCTATTTTGTACATGTAGATATTCTGACCTAAATATTTTGTACATTTTAAAATGCATTTTATTTTTAATGTATTTGGGTTTTAATGAGACATGCAGAAAAATGTAAAAAACGATAAATACTGCTGTGTTTATCTGGGAGAGCTTCCTGTAGCCTTTCAAAAATGCCATTTTAGTCATTCTAAACCAGCCTAAAACGAGACAGTAGTTTCAAGCAGAAACCACAAATAAATAAGGACAAATAAATGCAACTTTTCTGAATTCTGGCTTTAAATCTGAGTCCCTGTGTCACTCATGGCCAATGTGCAGAGATACATACAGATGGCAAAGCATCAGAAAATACACAGTTTGGACTCATTCTGACTCATTTATTCACATCAAAACAAACAACTCAGAGACAAACTGTGCAGGAAGTAAATAAAGCGTCAGTGGCAGATTTTGTGTAGCTTTTTATGTTAGGCCTCAAAGCCCTGCTGCTCAACCAATCAGAAGCAGGAGACTGGCAGGAGATGCACACAGACTGGTGACCTCACAGGAGGATGTTGGGCGAGTTGACGACAATGGAGCTTAGTGAAGGTTAGATGGGCTTGACACTTTCTGTTGAAAGCAGGAGAATGCCCCAGCTTACAGGGAACATTCTTAGACATTCTTAGAGAATCTAAAAGTTCTCCTAAAGTTATCGTAAACGTTTTAATGTTATGTATCTACATATAAAAAACGGTATTCTTAAGTTGTACGTGGAATGTTTTAAAACCATTACAGAATTAAAAATGTTTAAATAGTGTTCTCATAACCAAGCAATAACGTTAATGCAACATCTAAAAAATGCAACATTTATAATGTTTTTGTTACTTAATAGAAACATTAGGGAAATGTTGTTACAACTAAAAGTTGTAGCAGAGTCATAAATCATCTGCTTGGTGTGGAGATTTAGCAACAGTTTCATTTCAAAACAGGAGATGACAAGCCCGAAAAATAATAATACAGGTTTCAAAAATGAGATTGCTTTTGCTGTGCAAGAAACCAGAGAATGTTTATATGACTTCCGAGCTCTGTTGCAACTTTAATATGTAATCACACTTTCTTACACAGTTTCTTTCTCAATCCAAAAAAAACAGTCCATTTATTTTGTATATTGAAGAATCCAGTACCTGACAGCACCGTACGTTACGGTAATTCTTCTCAGAGACAGACATGTAAAACAACCATCTACATTTGTGTTTCTGCGGTAAGAGAATAGAACAGAATATCTGCTGCATTGTCAAGAAGCAGCGGATAAAATAATGGGATTCTGGAAAACTGAGGGGATGAAATATCAAAGGAAACTCATTTCACCTGAGCATGTGCTGTGATGAACAGCTTTTAGGATTAAGATTGTTGAAAGGAAATTGTAGGATTGTAAAGGATTGTGGTATATGCAAAACTTATTTGCTGGATCAAAGGGAGAATTGGAGTTTATATTGGATGAGCTGTCACACTATAATTATTGATCATATTGTTTCATTATTTATTATTGAATTTCTTTATTTGTTGAATTACAGTTGTGTGCACTTTAATGTGAACAGAAACGTCCTGATTCACTTCAACTTTTTACTGTTTTTCAGGGTTTAGGTTTTGAACACATTCTGGATGTGGGTTCGATTCCCAAGAAGCACACATACTGAAAAAAGAAAGAGCTTAAACGTGCTGTAAGGTTTTTTGGAGAAAAGCGTCTCCCAAAATGTAAACGTATCAAACCCAGCTCGAGAGAAATCAATGCTACAACCATCGATTGACTCAGCAGGTGAAAACATCCATTATTCACCAGCTTAAACAACACCTGTAAAACACAGTACTACATACAGAACACCACATCACTGTATTCTGTTTAAGATCCTCAGAATTATGTTTCCTGTCAGGAAGCTTGATGATAATATAGACTAATACCACTAAAATAGCTGTTAGCCTAATGGGTTCTTTACCAATTACTGAAAAACCTTGAAAAGTAAATTAATGGTAGTTAAATGAATAGCTAATGAATAGACAGGTCATACTACTACAGTATGTGTTAGTGAAGAGATGATGAAAGCAGCCTATTTAAGATAAACGTCTATTGAAATGCTCATGTTTGCAATTAGAGCTCAAGAGCCTCAGATCTTGAAGAACCTGCTTTTCTTTATCTGACATACATGCCTGTTTTTATTTCCTGTCTGGGTGACCTGATATACCCCACCTGCCTGTTCAGTGAAGGAAACTGATGAAGGGCTCAAGCAGAGTAAAGATTCTGTCTGAAGTCTCGCTCTTTCTAGCCACTCCCCAGACGTGACTTTTTACCCGGTATTTGTGTTTTTTAAGGGGAGGGAGAGAAAGAGGCAAAGTTGTGCTTGCAGTGAGGAAATGGCGTGACTACCTTTGTTGTTCCTTTTGTTCTTTCCCTTGTTTTTTCAATTTTCCTGCATGGGCAGGATCACAAGTACAACTTCCGTGCGTCATCGCTTGGGGTTCATGCCCCTCTGAGCTCTTTTGTGGATGAGATGATGGGATTCAGACACGAGAAGCCACACGTGTCCCCCCACCTCCACTCCTCTCATTTCTTATCTTCCTCCTAACACTCTGGTTTGACTGACACCTGCTGACTGCACAGAGAAAAACTTCTTGCTCCATCAAACAGGAAAGCATCAATGAAAGTTCTTGAATGGCAGGTGACACATTCTGAGTGTTCAGAGTGAGTGATTCTCTTATAATTGATATTTACTGAAGGTTCGTCATTCAAGTGTGTGTGAACAGGAAGTTTCAACTGACTTTAGTGTTGTGACAATTTGAAGTAAAACTGAGAATTGGGGGTGTGGCTTGTTTATTTCACTTGGAATTGATTGGATCTAGAAAAGTAGGCGTTTTAAAGCTCGCAGTAGACTGACGGTTGGGGGAGTGGTTAACGGCCCTGGCTCCGCCCAAGCTGTCAGACTGGCATCATTTAAGAAGGTCAGCCATTTCAGAAGGTCAGAGGGGAAATACATTTTCAAATTTTGATTAAATATTACGAGACCACATGAATTAAAATATAATAACATGCACTGGTAAATAATTTACAATAAACACTGCAATAGTTCTAAAAAAATACAGTTTTTTAAAAATGTGTTTTGATTTCATGGTGACTTTCGGAAATATTTTTGGATGAGTGTGTGGTTCACATGGATCCCATGCAGAGCACCATAAACATGGATCTGTTGGTGGAGCAGGATCTCATCTGTATGGAAAAGCGATATTTTATACACTCAGGATATGTGGTAAGCCTAATTGTCACTTTGACCCAACATTTTTCTTGGATGTTTTAACACTTCAATTTGCACTCCTTAAACCAGCCCATTCATTCCTTAGACAAACACCTCCAGCATGGAGGAGCAGAACAGCTGATGGGGTTGAGGGTGAGCAGTTGAGATCCTCCCCAGCTTACAATTTTAGGTCGTGAGAATGTTTCCGTAATGTTTTTAAAACGTTCCACTAACTACTTAAGAATAACATTTTTGATATATGATACTGTATATAATGTATATGATATATATGATACATAATATATAAGTTCCACTCATG
>JAZGTK010010490.1:0-16356 GCA_036877625.1 Ambastaia sidthimunki | reverse complement strand
ATAAATACACTTAAGTATCTATTAGCTAATGCCCAGATGGTATAAACACCATAAAAATAAGCTACATATCTATAAATACAGTCAGATTTTAGCGTGTATATCAGCACCAAACAACAATAACCAGAAACTCCTATTCCACACGCCAATTGTCTTCCTATTTCCTGCCTGAGGACATCAAGGGTGCTTCTCAATACTCAAACTAATGCATTCTCGTTCCCTCACTCCTCCATTCTCCAGCCCATGACCCAGAAACTGATCAAAGTCATCTGTCTTTAAGAACATCTCTAATTGTACCGGTAAGGAGGCGAGGAACGAAAAGTGAGGAAGCTTGCAGAGGTGGCATGAGCGAGAATATTGGTCAATCATATTGGTGTCATATGTGCTTGGAAAATCACCTTTATCAAAACCAAGAAATCTCGACCTGATGAGATAATGCAGTCATAAAGGGGAAAAGTGGTGCTAAAATGACAGTAAATATCAGCCGGGTGTTTCCAAAGTGACGACAGTGGCAAGCTTTATCTGTGATCTGTAACTTTTGCCTCTTTGTTGCTATTTCCATTTAAAACATAAAATCACAGATTACTTTACATACATTTCACAGGAAATTGGACCCAACAGATGATTATTAATAAACCAGATGATTATTAATAACTAACCATTGTGAATCAGGCTAAAGGAAGAAAACAGTTTTGAACAGTAATCTGTTGTATACTTGCTTAAAAACAGTTTTTTTGTTAAAAATACAGTATAATGTTCTTCATGGTCATAAACTTTACATTGTAGCCATCGTATTTCGAGCACTTTCTTTCCTACCTGCAGCTGCATAGTACTTTCAGAGATAAACAGCTTAAAGTGACATAAATAAAATAACATAAATAAATAAAACTTTAGCTGCTTCTCGGCAGTTTTAAATGATCATAACGTGCATATGTAAATCCTCCATTGTTATTCTGCCTGGTGATGCGGCACACAATGACAGTTGGGTGATTTTTCCCTTTCCACTTCATATCAAGTAACGTATCGGCGTTCCCTCGGTCGAATTAAATGCACTTACTATCTTGTATTATAAAACAGATAGTTTTGGTTTATGCCACATTTAAAACCATTGCAAATTACTCTGTAAACGTACACCTGCGACCTCATTACATCAGTATTACTGCCACACTCCATCTGTTAGGTTGCTATTTCTAAAGAACTACATTAGGCAAGAAGAATATTTTTTTATTAACATTGTTACATTTTTGTTGCATTTATGTTTTTATTTATGAAACTTTGCCAGGTATATAGCCTAGTTCAAAGTCACTGTGAAATGACTAAATGCACACTTGACAACATATTCTGTATTATTGTATTAGGTTCCTATGTTGCCAGCAGTCTACAGTTCTAAACACCCTTGGCTGTGATAAACTCATTGTAACTCACAGCCTTTCATGGTATATTGCTTTATTGGAACACTAATTGACCAATATTTAATATTGAACACTATATTGACAATTATTGGTTGACCAATAATGAAGAAAATTTGACCCCAGGTCATCTGCATTATCTTTCTCTCCATCCAATACAGATGGCTCAGCAGCAATAGCCTTTAAATCAATCAGTGTGTCTTTCCAGGAAGAACAAAGACATTTGATTTGTTGGACTCACTTTCATCAAGAAAAAAAATCAAGCAGTTTTGCTCAATTCTCTAAGTACATGCACTTATTTTCACATTCACAGGTTCATGCACACACGTCCACACACCTGTCACCTGTCTGTTATCTCAATTCTATGTAAAACTGAATCTCGTATCTTTGCGTTTATCTCTCCGGTAATGGCAGATGAATAAGTGGGACAGTGAAGATACATTAAAGCAGAGTGGGGTATGATGACGTGAGGGCGTTTGTGGTTGAGCTGGTCGATGCTGAGTGATTCCTTACAGCTCAGTGAATTCCCTCTTCTAAATTTAGATAAGCGCCTTGCGAAATGGAGACAGCTGCTGGGCGCTGAGGTGCTGCATGTTAAGTGAGGGGACTTTCACCGTGTTTATACTGCAAGTGTGCGCATGGTGTGCATTATGTGCCACAAATCTAGATAGATGGTCACATTGTGAACAAAGCTACTCTGCAACTACATGACCTGGACTGTTGATCTGATGTAATATGATGAGATTATCGCTGCATCAACTGTGAACTTTGTTGTGGTGGTGTTTGCCATTTGTTACATGCTAGTATTTATAAAACAGAGAAGTGCTGTCATGAATTTTAATTGGTCATTACAACGAATAGCTGACAACACCTTCGTTTAAGAGACTGTATCTTCTCATAGAACTATGACAGTTAATTACTTTAATTAATAAAATAGCTCAATAAAATAACTAATAAAAACGTGTGCCAATAATAGTTTAAGTATGTTGTAGCCCATCTTTTAAAACAAAAAGGCACTCAAAGCTATGCTATTGGTAAAATAGTTGCCATGACCTTTCATACCTTCTTGGTTAATTACACTACAGATGGTTCTGGTCTGGAATGCTAATGGGTCAATATCTGTGATTTATTTACAATAAACCTTCTGCTCTGTTATTGGACTGTGTATGTTTGCTGCCGGCCTCAACCCCTGCCTGTCTATTGTTTCTGCTCTGCTTTTGTATTTTGTATGTTTGCTGGCACCGACCTGTTTGACTACTCTCAATAAATACTTTTGCACATAAATCCCAATGTCTCGGACCCTTCGTTACAGAAGACTTCGCCAAACAATGATCCAGCAGCCATCTTGCAGCTTTTTACCAAATTGTCTGTTTAACTGAGGCACTTATCAGATCGTTGCAGGGACTACAACTAACAACCGCAGAGGCAACTACCACCCCACAGTTCGCTGCCAGCCCAGTCGCCTCTGCCGCCACGCCCCTCCTCAATCCTCGACTAGCTTTCCCTGAAAAGTTTGAGGGGAATCCTTCTCCATGCAAAGGGTTTGTTATATTGCTCTCTGTTCGTTAACCAACAACCTGCTTTGTGTCCTACACAAACCAGCTGCATAGCATTTGACTGCTCTCACCTCTCTGGGAAAGCATTAGACTGGGCAACTGCGGTGTGGAGAATGGATAACTCTCTTTACCCCACCTTCGAGTAATTTCTATGCCACTTTCGCAAGGTCTTCGAACACCCAGCTGAGGGGAGAAGCCCAGAGGAACAGTTGTTAACACTAAGTCAAGGTAAACAAACTGCTGCTGAATAGGCACAAAATTTTCATACTCTGGCAGCCCAAACTGATTGGGTCAAAGCTCAAAAACTCTCAAGCTTTGTTTTTGAGGATTAAACCAAGATCTGCAATCAGAGCTCGCATGCTGTGACGAAGAAAAGAACCTGGGTGAGTTTATAACTCATACTATCAGAACTGATAACCTATTGCGCTCCCGCAGACCCCCTGGTTTCTCATCCTGCCAAGCATTTGAGAGGAAGCCTCCTGTGGAACCAATGCAACTCGGCTTCACTCGTCTGTCCTCTGAGGAACGCAACCGCTGTGGGCAACTCCACCTTCAACTCTGGTGAGTGTTACTACGACTTCACTGCCTTACCTATCAAACATCTCGATACCTTTAAGATAATCACTCCCAACCTCCTTTGAAACCACCAAACTTTTATTTAACAATATCTTTAGATTCAATGGCATGCACGAGGATATCGTATCCGATATCGTATCTAGAGTTTGGACCTCACTCTTTAAACAGCTCAGCATAAACATAAGTCTCACCTCCGGATACCACCCACAATCTAACGGCCAAACCGAACGTCTCAACCAAGAGATATTCTGCTTTCTCAGGTCATACTGTCAACAACGACAGACGGACTGGAGTTGATACCTCATGTGAGCCAAGTACGGGCAAAACTCCCTCATAAAACCATCCACAGGCCTGACCCCCTTCAAGTGCATTGGGTTATCAACCTCATCTGTTCTTGTGGTCTATGGAACCTTCAAATCTGCCATCCATCACGCCTGTCTTATTTCACTTAAACTTACCTGCTAATTATCGTATTTCTCCCACATTCCATGTATCACTCCTAAAACCTGCTGGTGGCCCGGCTGGAGAGGCGGAGCCCAGGGAACAACCTCCCCCAATCACGGTCAACGGAGAGGAGGCATACCGACCTTCTGCTCTGTTATTGGAATAATAAATACTGCTGCACATGGATCCCAATGCCTCCGACCCTTCGCTACACTATGACCTTTTGACCGAGCTGTTATTTATCTTTGCCGAGCACTTACATCTGATATAGCAATGCGCATATCAACATTTTGTTTTATTTTCAACATTTTTATTTCTGATTAAATGAACATTTATAACTTTTATTATGTGGTAACTGTTTTATTAATTAACCTGCAAAAAGGCATTTAATGTTTTGCTGTGGTCATTGCTAAAGAGGTTGCAGACACTATGTGAGTAATACCACAATCTCTCATATCTTAATACTGAATTATTTCAAATTTGTGTCACACACACTATGCTGAATAATAACTAATTAATTTCTTAATTACACAGTACATGCACTTCTGAGTATAGTTATGTTCTTAAGTCACCACAGCAGTAGTGTTTTTAATAAGAACCCACACAAAAGATCTTTTCTTTCTCCATTTGTGATTCTTCCTAAATATTTAATGTCTCATTTATGTCTCACAAAGAGCCACTTACAATCTATTCAGCCTGGCCTTTCATATAAAACCTTTTAGAGCAATTAACATTTATCATTATTAATATTAATAACGTAACTGGATTCTTGTAATCCTGGAGAATATTGGATTTAACAAATATGGCAGGATTTATGTCTGTTCATTGAATATCTGTTAAGCTGTCCATCTGAAAACCTTTCTGAATTCATTGATGTATTGAGTTGGTCTAAAGGTGTTCAGCTTTGCATTGTTGTCATTTATTGTGAATGTAATGCTGATAATCCACAACGGATGGCAGAAAGTCAATAATTACTGATGTTAATCCTGTGTTCAATATTCAATAATGTGTTCAATATTCACACCAACCCATTTGCTGTTATATTCAAAGGATCTGTAACATGCCCCATTTGAGAATAATGCAGCTTAATAAACTGATCTTGTGGGTCGAGCCTTAATTAATTCAAGCTGTTTTGATTCAACAACATGCATGTAGTTTTCCAAACAAATATATTTGTTTATGTGTGTCTTGATTTTTAAGCTTTATTGTAAACTAGTAGTTATAGAAATGTATTTTAGCAGTCTAAATAATAATCAGCCATAATTATACAGTATGTATAACTGTTACTAACTGTAGTGAGTACTTATTATTAACATAATAACAAGTTTGTTCTGACAAAAACACTCTGATGGTACCATGTGACAGTGATGAGATCAGATTAATACCACAGAACTACATGATTATCTTAAACATATATCACCTATGATGTGGTACTTCAACAACATTAATAAATATTGTAGTAATATAGTGATACTTAGTCTTGTTAGTCTTTTGTCAGTCACTTAGCCTGATGTATATGATATAATTCTACTACTGGTATAACTAGTATAGTTTACAGTATTATTATTTCTGTTGTTTATCTTCTTTTTAATAGTATTATTATGTTATTTGTAATATACTATTACACATACAATGTTATAAATGTTAAATACTAATGTATAAAAGTATAATACTATAACAATAATTTAAGGTCGAATTTTAAATATAATGTATCTTTCATGGCACTGTCAGTGTTAAATCTGTTCTGAGTCTCACATCAATTCACAGAGATTTCGCCAAGTGTGGCTTCATTCCTTCGTCCATGCAGCGCCACACACGCACTCTCTCTCTTACACTTATGGCGAGCAGAGGGGACGCTGTCTCTGTTATGGACTGACATCAGCTCCGCTTTTCTCCGCACAATCTTTCGAGATCACCTATGAATTTCCGTGCGTAAAGCGCCGTGAGTTTCCATACACTTCCGTCTGAAGGAGTTCAAAAAGCGAAACCTCATCATGAACAGCATGAGCAGCTGCGGCTTCCTGAATATGGCGACGATAGGAGATTTTGACCCGCTCAATGCCACTATTCCAGCCACAAAAGTTGAGATCACAGTTTCTTGCAGGTGAGAGACACTTTACGCACCGATCACACCTTTACGCACAATCGGCTTTACACACGCCTGATGTTTTTAAATAGTATTTGAAAAGGACACAATTACGCACGGCATGTTTTGCATCATACAGACATGTTTCTCTGGATAACCTGCTATCCCCACATATATTAAACGTGATCGTGTGTGTATGTGTTACGTGTCGATTAAAGATAAACGCTAAACCTGCTCTCGGAGTTACTGGAGATTTCACTCTTACGCACCAAAACAAACAGTCCACACTGCTGCTCTCGCCAGCTGTTAGTCAGTTATTTATACAGAATAAGTTATATTTTACTACTGGAATAACTACATGGTGCTTTTTGAGGTATACCCGTATCATAAGTCAGGATATTGTTTAGCAAAAGTAGAGTTTGCGTAATGAGGATTTATGTTATGATGATGACTCGCTGTATTGTGTGGGTTAATTCATATGGCTGCGGAAAAAAATGCTTAAAGCTGCATGAACTGCTTCATTTTAATTGTTTATATATATACATACAGTTATGTGTGTGTATACTGTATGTAGCCTCTTTACGAAGCTGTTTTTATTTTAGGGACTGCTATAAGGTCCTTATAATGTAGGTGATGTAAGGATGACAGGTCTTGATTCTAGTCGTTCAAGAGACCTTTATGGTGAGTTAGTGGATGTCAGTCAGTGATATTACATTTCTATAACATTTTTCTTCTAACATTACATTTCTTCATAACATTTCTCAAAATAGTTTAAGCGAGGATCCCTTTAACTACTTTTTAATCATTTTTATTTATAAATCATTTACGTAGTTTGATTACTGTTAATAACCAACTTTCTCTCTTATGAAAAGCATTATTTAGTTATCAGTCATTTGCAGAATAATTATGTCATATTTCTCAACAGCAGGTGGTTTATGATTTAGCTGAAAAATATGTGATGTCTTTAATAAAGGGATAATTTTAGATTGCGCCATGCCCTGTATGCACACTGTTTTGATTTATGCGTTTAAATGTTATGGAATTATTTATGTGTATAAGTTTGTTTTGCATCTGGCTTCGCTCACATAAACAAATGCGAGTGGGCAGGAGCTGTCTTCTTAGCCATTGTGAGGAGATGTTGACGTGAATTACTATGCTCCATGTCCCCTTGGGCAGGTTTGCACAACAGGGAATACACACACACACACACACACAATCTTGGAGCTCTTTTGCAAGACTGCATCGGGCGGAAAGGAACTGAAGTGGTGCCATGGTTACGATCAGGTGCATTCCTGTACTGTAGGGCCACTTTTTCGCTGTCACCATGGTTATCAGTGCAGATGAGAAGAGAAGTGCCTTATATCCTTTATAGTAACAATAAACCCCATAAAATCGGATGGAAATAAATCGGATGCATATTAAATATGTAACAGTCTCTTGACTGATGCGCAGTGTTATGGATATTTGAAGAATATGTTTGAACCGGGAAACCTGTTATTTTAATCCACAGGTGTTTTTGGAAGTTTGTATGTTGAGGAAGTTTTCAGGGTTATTTTAGCAGTTAATTATGTTTCTGTGTGACCAGAGTTCAATTTTCAGCGTGAGCGGTTTTCCTGGCCATGTAATTACCTGAACTAGAAGTGCATGGGGTGTTAGGTCACTCACATACAGATATGTGACTAGCCAGAGAACATCCACCCTGATTGGTTTACTCTTGTTAAGTTAGTCTAATTTACAAGTTAGTCTAATTGTTTTTTGGTTTGATTAGGGAGGTACACATACAGTACAGGTACATCGCACGTGACAAATAACCTGAAGGTGCTTTTTTAATTTTTAAGTAATTAACTGGTTATTATGTTTGTATGTTTTTCACCATTTTAGTCATCTTCAATCACTTAAAAAGTCTTGCAGTGCCAGATTAATATGAAAGGAAAGAATGATATTACACGTAGTGTCACAGAAAATCTACTGAACATTTCCATTGTTGTTGCCCAAGAAAAGGATAAAGCTTTTAAAGTTTAAAGTTTTGTAAACTAGAGTAGGTGTTTGCAATCAACATACAAAGCATCACTGCCAGAGAAAACACAGTAGCACTTCACCAGAGTTGACGGTTATTTCTTAAAAACATTCTGTGGCTTCTGAGGACAACAATGACAGGGTGTGTTTTACAAGTTGAAGAAAGGCCTTTCTTCGTAGTTTGTATAATGTTTAGCTCCAAAACATGTAACTTCCTCTGTTTACAACCCTACTAAAGTAGTATTGGACTGTTATGGTGGGCTGTTACAGATAAAAATCCCTACATATCTCATAAAAATGACTGCTAAACAGCTGACATTCCTGAATCCCATTCCTTGCCTGTTTGGCTCATGCATCATTTCCCAGTTTTCTAGAATATAATACATGTGTAATTAGGTCAATACATCTGATGTATCAATGTTACATCGACTTCATAAATCAAAGAGTCATATGGTAAAGTGAAGTTAGTGATTTCTGTGCTTCTAACCGTTTAAACACTCGCAAAACAGACCTTTTCAACAGACCAATGTTTTTAAGAGCCACAGTGTTTACCGTTTTCTGGGAAATCAGTTTCTTGATAGCTTATTTATAGTTGTCACTGCTTACTAAACTGAAATAAATGTTATTACAAAAATATCACCAAACATTTTTTATGTGTGTTTTGAATGAATAACTTCTGATGCCCAGTCATTTGCACAAGCCTTGTGTATGACTTACAAATAAAACATAATGAATGTTACTTGCTTTAAGTTATAGTACAACTGCATTTTCTAAGTGAAATGTGTGGCGCTTGCCAGTGCTAAACTCACTGCTGCTTTTCTGTTTTTTGGTGCTTTGCTATGCAGTTCCTAGGATACTCCAAGTGGTTGCTAGGGAGTTGCTGGGTGGTTGGTCACTGCCTAAGTCTAAAGAGCCAAAATCTGGTCATTAGATGTGTCATTCCTTTTAATGTTAGTGCAGGGTTTTTATGCCCTTTTATTGTTTGCTGAAATAATAACTGCTCATAAAAATAATAGCCCACCTCTCCTAAACTAGCTGTACAATTTGAGGTGGCACAATGTTCTGTGGCACAAGAACAATATGAAACGCATACCAAGGTACACTGTCTACTCTGTTAGGATATTTCTGACGTTTTGTCACCTTAAGTGTTAAGTAATTGTCACTGAACTTTCTTTCTTTTAGTGATTTGCTTAATTAATCCACTTTGATTTTACAGAAGGAAAAAAGCATCATTTGTTTATTTATATTTTCTGGCACTGCTTTCCGACAGTGTTGATGTTTAAAGATTTAACGATGTCAGCAGAGGCATGCTGGGAAACGGGGGCTGTAGTGTTTGAGTTACTCTGTGAAATTGTGAAAGTTTCTTTTTGCAGTTTTTGGAGTCGTCAGAGCTTTTGACTGTGAATGTGAAAACGTGATAAGAGCTTTGTTAATACATATGATTTATCTTCATGCATTCAGCTCACGGCTAATATTTAAGTGTTTTGTCATATTTAGATGGTAATGGAACTGAGAACATTCCACGAATACTTTGAATACTTAAGTTTGTTTTGTGAACAGTTTTACTTTGAAAAGGTTATTCATAACATAAAACTGAAAAGTAAAGCATAAAATACTGCATCATATACAGCCATATAATAACCGGATCTTCTTCCTGATGGGAATTTCCTGCGAAATCAGACGCAAAACCCTAAATTATAAATCAGTATTTTGTGTTGAACAATAACAATCTGTCAAGTACTTGCCCAATAACTGACTTCTGATCATTTTCAACTAAAAAAGTTTGGATTGCATGTGTAAAAGGATTGTAACATACTGAAACAGAGCTTGTTATCTGTTCCCACAGATTCGTTCTTAATTACCACTTATTACTTATTTACTTCCAGTCTGCCAATTTGTGATTTTCATGTCTAACATCATTAGTGGCTGCTTATTCAGGGACATGTTTAATAAGCTGCTGCTCAGGTGGAGGTGCTGGGTGTCTCATTTCCTGTGTAACTGATATGGAGGGTTAATAGGGCAGCCATAGACCCAGCTGAGTCCAGCCTCTCCTGGGGTGGTTTCTCAACATTTTTACGCCCAGAATCCTTACATCACCTTGAATATAAAACCATCCAAGATTTAAAACGTGAGGTAGATGAAGATGAAAATACATGTCAGTCATGTAAAAAACAGATTCATACAAAAACAATTACTGGAGCTTATCTGAAATAAACCCCTTTATTCCAAAGGTTCACATTTTAGTGCTGAAATATTTCAGAAATGAGACAAAATGGCAAATGCGTTGCGTTTGCATTTGTTTTTGAGCCTGAGCGTGTAATTTTGCACATGCATTTTATTTTTTTGTAGCGTTATTTATGCATATATTTGTTTGAATATGGGAGTTTGAGAAGAGCACTTTAATGTCATTCATCAGAGCTTTTTAAACTTTACAACCAGTTTTAAGGGGCTGCAGATTGCTTTGGTAGATGCTGTGACATTGCCAGCCATCTTCCCCAGACAATCATGAGAGATATGTCTCACTTCTTCAGAAAATATGAGAAATTGTTCTCTTTCTGTTTTTAGAAGCAAGGTCTAACTCTCGGGTCAGAACATGAAGCAGGCTAGCGTTCACTGCAGATTGTGGCTGCTGGACTTATTAGTAGCAGAATGCATTAAAGCATGTAGAATAAAATGAGAGTAGAATTGAATATGTTGCTTGGGGCCAGTCTGGCAGTAGATCTAGGTGATAATGTTGAAATTAATGGCTAAAACTTTCCATGCAAGCCAATCTCTATTCACTTTTCCACGTCCCTGTATACTGGCATATTTTTTTCTGTGAGGGGGTAGTGGTAAAAGGCGAAATGTCACGTGATTGGCTGAATAAATATCCTGTCAGTGTCACAATGCCCTACTGTACAGTCATATTCATAGCTTGTCCGCAAAGCCACACGCATGGGTGGAAATAGACAGATTATTTAAAAGGTAAACAAGTCATTCACTCAGACGTCACCACTTTCTGTCATGTCTAAATTAAAACGAACATGAAATTACAGGATATGATGAGTGAGGTGGTTTTAGTAGTCACTCAACTAAGCTAAATTGAACCTCCATGCCTGTAACCTTTTTGCAGTGTTTACCAAAGATTTGTTCAGTAATTGACTAAAATGAAGGTCACTTTTAATAAATAACAGTTGGTAGTAACAAAAATCAATTAAATCTGTTATTTATGGGTACCGTAAAAATGTTTGAAAATGCAACGTGACTTGACTTGTGTTTTAATAAATGTCAATATAAATGTAAATATAAACATACATGTGTTTTTCAGTCTGATGGACTGGCCACCTGTCTGGACGGTTTCTTTGCTACGGCCAGAAATAACTGTGATAGGCACTCTCTGCGTCCAATAAGCATTAAGCATTAAGCATACATGCAAAAATATGCTGTTATTAGTTGCTTGTTAATAGGTAAAGTAAATGTCCGCAAAGCTGTGTTCCTGTAGCTCAACTGGTAGAGCATTGCGTTACCAGTGCAGAGGTTGTGGGTTCGATCCCAGGGAATACAAGTACTGATTAAATGTATGACTTGAATTTAGTGTAAGTCACTTTGGATAAAAGCGTCTGCCAAATGAATAAATGTAAATGCTTGTTTATATCATGAAACCAAATAAATCAGTTGGAACTAGAGCTGAAACACTGAAAAGAAGAAATACATCCACATTTCAGAAGTCCACCTCACGTCACTGCTTTGTGTGTTTATACTCTTTAGGATAAGATAGTTGTTTTTATTTGTTCAGTAGAACAAACATTGTTTTCTCTGAAGCAAAGATGATGACCTGCCCAGGCGAACAGCGTGACTGGCCCTATCTCAAGCGCTCGCCGGGTTTCCAGGAGCCAGTCGAAGCGGTAAATTCTGGTTGCTATGTGACTCATTGCAGTGGTGAACCTCTGGTCTATTGCTCCTCAGGCCTGATGAGAGATTTATACTGCTCTGGATGTCACATTACTGTGCTGCTTTGCTCTTCCTTGCAAGTCGCCCGCTTCAAACTAGAGGTCACAGTTCAACCAAAAAGGGCAAACCATGAGTAAGAGGTGCATTTATGATAAACATGTTTTTTTAAATGTTCTGGGTTAAATGCAGCTTAAACGTAACCAAAAATAATGTTGACTTTTCCCCCAGTTTCCCTCCAGAAAATAGTCCCAATTTACATGTACAGTTATGTACCTATAATAGAGGTTAATTATGCAAGCATCCCTGCTGAAAGAACAATAAAAACCATCACATAAATTCTAATAGATATAGTGCTATAATGCCCAAAACACACTACATAAAGGAATTTTATGTAGGCACAGATCACACATGATCATTCTTTAGAGGTGTTACATGCATGGATATTGTGATAAACTTTTCTGTGTGTGTGTTTAAGGTTTGCATTGTGTGTGTTCACAACTACTCCAGTGTGTGTGCACCAACTGGATGGGATAAATGCAGAAGACAAATTCAGTATGGGTTGTTTCCCTGCACTTGTGTTTGATGTTTAAGGGAGCCATATTTTTGCAGCACTTTGTCACAAATCATCTGCAAGTTGCCACAAGAGACGCTGGTTAATTCCTGTGGGTGGAGTTTGCTGTAGCAAGGTGCTTTTAGGTGGTTTAATGGTACATGTTTCTTTCTGTATTAAAGACATTTAAAAAGCTCTTGTTTTCTCATTGATGGTGAAACAATGATGGCTGAATTGAGCTATGGGCTAGACTGCTCTGAGCTAATCTTGTGATATTTTTGGCACCGTGATCTGTCACGACAGCAGGAAGCCCGTCCATTGACCTTTAAGGCCATAAAGATCACATAATGGGTCGCATTGAGAAAAATGAAAAGTGTGTCTGAGTGTATTGAGCAGTGACAAGAAACCTGCTGAGCTGGAGCTCAATATGCTCTATAAGGAAGACTCAGGCAGGCTGTACTGCATGAAACAGAACAACAGCATTCAATCAGTGTACATTTTCCTCAGCGGTTACCGGCCAAGAGCTTTCAGAAGTGGACTGTGGTTTAGTCTTGCGTCTTTTAATCTACTTACCGGTGTCTCATTACTCTAGTTTTTGTTTTATTAGTCGTATAGCCTCAGACAGGTCATTGGCTGAACCTCTGATGCATTAGCCACACAAACTAAAAACTTTCAGGAGTTTAAAGTTGTGATCTGATTGGTTAAATTCTGCAGGATTTCTGGGATTTGTGTGTGTCACGTTTTTAGCAGTTCGTCTGGATGATGCTGAATAAAACAAACTGTGATTGGATGCTTTACATGTCAGTCAGACGCCCTCTTGAGCAGTCGTTGACCAATGAAAGTTGGTGTCCATCTGTTGTAAGTCAGAAGGTCTGGCTATGCTTTTCTGCCATGCTTATACAGCTGGACCAGTTAGAGTATTTGATGATAGAGTATGTGACCATTGAGCAGCACAATCATTAATATTCAATTGTAATGATCAAGCACTGCCACAAAAATGTAGTATAATCTGCGCTGCCTTTGACTGTATTTAAAAATATATACATTTTGCAATACAATAAAATTGGCTTACTGCACAGTATACTGTACATACTATATACTATAAATATTGTATATGTATTATAGAAATGTGGAACATAATCAGTGAAGCATAAACAAAAAAATACATTGAAACGTTTTTATGTCCTGGAGAGATTGTCTTCTTTAAAACACTGTAACCACCAAATTTCTATACAGTGTGTAGAGTGGGTGACAGTAACAGCATTCAAATGCTGCACTTCAAATGTTATTTCATATCCTGCTAAAAAGGCTAAATTTGACTAGCATTAATTTTGGCTGGTTAATTACAGTTAGTGCTGGTTTGGAGCTGGTAGCTTATATCAAGTCTGTCTGGTTCACCAACATGGTTATGTTGTTCACCAGCAAAATGCTCCTGAAAACCAGTATACCATAATGGGGACAAGCAACCAAAACACAAGATATTGTGGTGACCAGCAATGTTGGTCTCAGGGTTGTCTTTGTGCGAAGATAAAGTCTTCATTTTAAAACCAAAACAGATATTTAACCTAGCACTTTGCTTTCCTATACAGCCCGTATTTCACTTAAATTGACATTTCAGAGAAAATACAACGCCGAGAGCTTTGACAACCGTGTCAGGGCTTGAGCTATAAAAAAACCCAGGTGGTCAAAACAGCTAGGAAAAGCTACATGCCATGGCTGTGCTTTATCACACCTTTTTCGCCCCTCTGTGTGAAACTCAGACACTTTCCTGTAAGCTTTGTGTTTTTTCCTCTCACTGGAACTACCCTGGCAGTGTTATGATCTAGCTAACAATGCCTTGCAAACATCACTTCAAAGTGAAAAAATCAATAACCACAGAAACCAATTCTGTTATGACACATTTATGGCACATATGACAAACAAGTGGTAAAAAAATGATGCACTGTAGAATAAAGGAATGAATCAGACATAGGGAAGTTATTTCACCAAACTGTTGTGTAACTTTATAATGGCTTATTTAAAGTAAAAATAATTCTTTAATAAATGTACTTGGTAAACCATTGTGCATCTTTACAATTTCTTAACTAATCCTGTAAAATTCGAACTTTGCTGCATTTAAGTAATTTTATAGAATGCTTCACAATTGATTCACATTTGTTAGTTTATTGTAAGATTGTCTTGACACCAAAATCATTTTGAATCCGGTTCTGCTACCTCAGTATCAATACAAAAGCCTCTGACAGCTGATGACTTCATGCACGGTGCTGCACAGATGGTAGACTGACTGCTGAAAATACATACAGATCGACAGATAAATAGACTCCACAGACATAATAGAACATTTACTGAACCAGTTATTAAAAAATAAATGAAAGTTGTCATATACAGGCTGATAAAGCACATCTTTAAACTGGAATAAAAAAAAAACATTATTGGTGTAATATCATTTCAATAATATACAATTCGAAATATAGTCTCCAAAAATTCCAGAATGTAAAGATAATACATTGTATTAATAGCAACAATTTTAGGGAAAAACAACAACAATTATCTTAATTAAATGGATACACAAACATGAATAATGAAACAGAAAGGTGAACTCAGCATCATTGGTCTTCTTAATTTACTTTCCCCCTATTTTTTGGATCACACTAATATAATATACAGTACCTGTGCAGTGGCTCAGTGGGTAGAACATGGCAATGTCTACTATCATTTTAATTTAATAGAAACTCTGTCCTATTGTGAAGTCTATTAGGATGTCAACTCTTGTTTTAAAAGCATGTCGCACTTGAAACCTCTAATTGGTTCTCAGTAACACTCAAGCTGACCTTGAAGGTGAATGAGTTGCCCTCAGGGGGAACTGCAAATATTGTGCTTACACCCACCAATGATAGAAATACTGGTTTTCTAAACACTATTGAGGGAGCTCCATTTTAAAACCACATTTTAAGGGTTAAACTAAAGGGACACCTTTACCTTATCTGAAAGCCTTTGTTAGCAGGCTAGGGAGGACAAACGACAACAAATAATCCAGGAGTCTCTCAACACTCTCATAAGGCTAATTACAGTCCTCTTGACTGGCTGCGTCAGCAGCAGTTCCTACAAAGAGCTCTCGCCAACTCATTGCTTCTCTTCCCTCAAAGAACGGCTCCTGCATTGATTTCATTCTTTACGTTCCGTCTCTCTCAGCGACAAGATCTTTCTCAAATTAACTCTGCGCTTTCTGGTCATTTCAAGTTGCTGTTCAGTGTGATATTCTGACATTTGCAAGTAGGCGAAATTAAAATGTCACTCTAAGTAAATACTATAAATAGAATACCATGCCTTGCCGCGTGGCAAGCTTGCCAGATTTCTTGCACAAATTTCTTCTATTTCTTTGGTTTTGGTGAATCAGACATCTCTGTGATAGATTTTTAGATATACAGTTAGGTCATTATATTCATTTACATGGTTTTCAGGCATATACAGTGTTAATATCATATTGTTGGATCATATGTTTTTGGTCTTATACCATGCTAAACGAGTTATTTTGTAACATCACATTTTAAAATACCACAGTAATTCTATGGTGTTCTTCAAAAAACCTTAAGCTACAGTGTAATGACCATTATGTTATTTATATGATGTCAACATGACAAACATATTTAACTAGTAGATATTCAGTTTAGCTGGCTTGTCTCTTGGTCTGGATTCCTTACAGTTAAAGACAATGTATTCTCTATCAAAAAGTACCATGGTTACCATGGTTTTTATTTTGGAAACTAGTATGTTGTACTTTCTGTTCTTTTT
>JAZGTK010010489.1:0-16358 GCA_036877625.1 Ambastaia sidthimunki | reverse complement strand
GGAAATATTCTTTGGGGAACTAACAATGGTTCTGCAATGGCATCACTTAGAAGAAGCCTTCTGCACCTTTATTTTTAAGAGTTTACGTTAACAACAGTTGATATTGTTCATGCATGTAACAGATTGTAAATTGCCATCTTATGTATGTATACCTTACCTGTGCTGCCCTGAAGTGTTACTGTTGTCATCCAAAGCAATAACATCATCCTTAGAACTGTCCATCTCAACATTATGGAAACGACTAAAGAAAGGAGACAAGAACAGGAGACAAGAAAATGGCCCAAAATATAAAAATAATTGCTGGCAGAAGACACAGACAGTTTCCTGTTGAGCTTTATAAACCCTCTGTGCCTAGTAGCACCTCCTCTTAGGGGCCATCCAAAAAAAGGGGTCAGCGTTCATTTGCCCCCCTCTATGTTTGGCCAGTAGGGCATTGCAGTAGTCTGGCTTTACTATTACGAGTGCTTGGACTAGAAGCTGCGTTACATACTCGAACAGGAAAGGTCTGATTTTCCTGATGCTGAAGAGCACAAATTTTCATAAGTGAGAGATTGTTGAAATGTGAGTAGTGTTTTTAACCAGTCATCAAACACCACAACAAACGTGTAATAGCTGATGATCCAAGTTGAACTGCAAAGTGTTTTAATGTTGTTCCTTCACCCTGGCTGAGATGTCTAAAAGCTAAACAGAGATCCTAGCAGAAATGGTGGGGTCATCAGGTTGAAATAAGAAAATTTGTATCGTCTGCTTAGCAATGGTGTGAGAAGCCATGTGCTTTAATGACTGAACCCAAATAAGCTGTGTATATTGAAAAGAGAGGAGCAAGAACAGATCCCTGCGGAACCCCAGTGGTCAGCTGATGTGACATCATGTGACATCTGCTGATGTGATTCCTATTTTTTCCATCATACTTTGATGGATCTGTCTGTGAGATATGAGCTGAACCAGATGAGTGCAATAATTTAAAACATAAGTTAAATTATTCCTTCATGTACCTCCAGTGTGTCTGAATCTTTAACTCTTAAGTGACTTAAATGTTTGATTTTTGAAGATTTTGTGCTTAATATTACAGGCCTCTCTGAATAATTGCTCTTTACTAAATATAGTAACTGTGGTAAATGCATGTGTTCTTCACATAATACAATAAGGTAAACCCTAAATCAATATTTTATGTCTGTTTATTTTTCATTACCACAACATATCTTCAGAAGGATACAAAACCATTAAAAAATAAAAACAATAATCAACATATTTTAGTACGACCCAAAAATTTAAAAATGTAATTTTTTAATGTCTTGATTAATCTCATTAATTGATCTTATTGTGGCTGATTTTATGTGAACATTAAACTCAGCAAAAACACAGCCATTCAAACGGGATCTTTACTGTCTGGTCATTAAAAGAATCATTACGTCAGTGCTAGCTGTTTGCTCGCTTTACGTCTGGCTCAGCTTTTAAGGGCACAATTTAAATTCTGCAACTTGCAGCCAGACTCTATGTATATGACGAGTCTTGTCACTCAAACGCTAACACACTTGAAACAAAGAACAAACAGACAGTGATGCTACAGAACCGGTCAGAAAAGATTCTCTTATATTTTCAGAACTTAATGTTGTGTATTTGCACAGAGTGTTTCAAGCCCACTGTAATGTGTTCAATTAATCTAAATATACTTCAAGCATTTTGAATCTGAGTTTGCGTATATAGACAGAACTGATCATGAGTCCGATTTAAAAATTAAATTTACTTTGGCACAACTTAGTATTTCACTATAAAAAGCACTGAAATAATTTAAAACTAATGTGTAAAGTTCTAACGTAAAAAATTATATATTCTAATCTATATTTTTATATACTTAGTATTTGATTAATTTCTGTACCTGCTATGAAATACCCATTAAAACCGATATGGCAATTGACTTTCAAATACACACCTTAAAACAAACATTTGAATAGCCTTTTTGTTATTTGTGTGTATATCATCTATGGTTCCACTTTTATAATGCAGTGAACATTGTATAAACTTAGCTATAGTTGCTCATTATTGAAATTTTCTTATTTTGCTGGAAAGAAATGTTTGTAGAACACTTTGTGTTTATTATATCTCTGTGAAGTGATTTCTATAACATAAGATGGGAGTAATAGATGCTTTTTATTCTCAGTAAAACAGTTTGGTCCTTGAGATATTTGCTTTTTAATACTTCACCCTGGAAGGCCATTCAGTGCAACTTAATACAACTTCTGCAACTTAACCACAATGTAGGTGAAGTAAACCAGAAAAAGAAACTCAAAGTGTCACACCTCAGACTGACATTCCACACACTGCACCTAAATCCTCATATCAAGAGGTCAAGAGGAGTTGAAAGATTGACCTTTAACCCCTCACCCTCCTTTATTTTGACCCGTCACACACCCGACTGTTACAAAGAATTCCATCACCATGACCCGCCCCAATACAAACACAAACACACAAGAGGTCTTTCTGTTAGAATGATGACGGGATCAGATGGGTCCAGTTAAAAACTGAGCACGTCCCCTTTGTGGGCCCAATGTATCTCACATAGCTCAACACAAACACACAGCAAGTTTAATAATTGCTTGTCTATTTATAGAAATGGTGGTGGTTTCACCCAAACTGACTATGTTAAGTAATTCTAAACATGCAAAAACTAATATGGTCTTTACGGACTCCAGTAATGGCGTCAGATTATTACCATTGACTTATTGCCCTGATTTTATATACAGTTTCTGTATATCTAATATTTTAATATTTAAACTTTTAATTTTGCAATTATATTTCAATAGAAATTTGATTACTGTTGACAGTTACGCAAGACAAAATATGTATTAAATAACATTGGAAGCAGATAAAACTGCAATAAACATTTTACATGCACCATTTATTTTTACACATTTAAAGGCAGTTAATTGGATAAATAAAGGCCAATATAAAATTGTGAAACTAGGCAGAAGATGGAACACGACCAAAACATCCAATAATCTGTAAGAAACAATGTAAGAATCAAAGACAGATTTAGTGACAGACTTTGCGCTGCTATAAGTTCTGGGGTTCATTGTTATTTACAGATGCTTCATTAACTTCAGCACCATGACCTCACCTCTCACTTTTCCTTGGTCCCCCACGGACCTCTGCAGCAGCAGAAGATTTGAAGAACTGATCACCAGCGTGACGGTCTTCAAGCACCCAGATCCTATGATGTCCTAGAAGTGGAGCCATCCTGTCTGTCACGGTTCCCTGTGACTTCTTTCTAGAAAGCATAATTCCCAGAGAGAAATGACATGAGACATCGTGAGCAATGAAGGCAATGAAAGTGCTCTGAGGGGTGAGGGCTTAAACTTAGACCTAAGAGCTACTTAAACTTAGACCTAGTTCCTCCTGTGCAGTTTAGCGCATCTGACAACAAGCATTCGCTAGCAAAATCGATTAGCATCAGTGGTTTTCAAACTAAATTCAATTTTTGTATAACGCTTTTCACAATACATAGTTTAAAAACTAATTATGCAAATTGGCTAATATTGTGCATGCAATGAAGCAGAAATGTCAATCACTCGAGGTCCTCCCAGAGGTGGAGGTCTTCTCTACACAGCGCTGGTCAAAAAATACCAGACATACCACCTTCATTTGCTTTAACAGTCACTTGCAGAATTGAGAATTATGGCATTTGGAAGGAAGGACCTCTTAAAGACGGTTTTATTTGACAGGGGGAAACACCCTCTATAACATCTCATACTCTATAACACCCTCCTGACTTCAAGGGCTCAAACTGGATAAAGAGCGGTGAGGACTTTCTGAAAGAATACTTTACTTTTTTCTTTGCCCTCTCTGCAAAAGTTGTGTTAAAGGCTTCTGTGGCAAACCAACGACTCGACATTGTCACAATTGTAGAGTTTGTTCTTTAAATCTGCAGCTCATACCAGGCAGAAATACAGAACGTTTTCCTGGACAATTTTAAAAAATAATTGCAAATTGTATTCAGAATTGCATTTTTATTTGTGTGTTTAAAAGTTGTGACAATTTAAATGCAAATTGTTTGCAATGTCTGCTAAATTTCAAATGAAAACACACAGTCTATTTGCAAATGCATTTTCCATGTCTTAAGAGTCACAACGCTGTCATATTTAAATTACAATAACAATTTCCCGTTTACTACTTCATTTCCTTGGTGTAGCATATGGAGCCAAAACTCAAACGCAATTGCAATTCTTTCCACTTGCATTTCTGAAGCCTTAAACACAGTGAAAATCAGTGTCAGGGGACCAGAGCCATTGACAAAGAGAGTTGTGACACTCCCACAGACCTCTATTGGAAGAATGATATGAATGTCATGGAGCAACCAATAGTTCCAAACACTGAATAAATAGTTCCACTATTAAACCCCTTTTATTTCAGTGCTATGTTTACCATCCATCTTATTAAATAAAACTTTGCTTCCCTCCTCAACTGCTACTCATTCCAACATACCTTTTTACTGCATTTCTGCACCACACATGAAGTCTTTTCCATCCTTCTTAATTCTGTGCTTTGCCACATGATCAACATACAAAATGTTTCATGTTCTGGTGACAGAAACCTGTTGTTTTGACGTGGAATTTGTAATCAACATACATACTGTTACAATGGGGCATCAAGGAACGAGCTAAACAACGTAGAATCCAATCAAAAGGTATTTTAATAGACATAATCCACAGAACAGGTAAATCAGGCATGAACAAGCAGGACCACACAGAGACCCAACAAAACATTAACACCAGAAACCAAAAACTAAACAAGAAGCACAAAGATTCTAAAGCACAAAACTAATTACACACAGCTGACACTAATGACTCTTAACAAGAACAGGAAGTCCAAATATGGGCATACATGGAACAAACCAAAACAGACAGTCTGACAGGGGTGTAACACATACATTTTTGCACAGAATCTCCAAAAGTTTAAATATTTGTTTAATGACGTCTTTTTACTGTGAACTATGAATAAATTCATTTCATTTCTGAGAATAAAATGAATTATACCCAATAACTTTACAGTATATCTGAAAGTTTTAACATCTAATAGACCCAAGTGCAAATGATCAGATTATTTTATTCATTTATTAATAATTACTGAACATTAAAAAAAAAAAACTTTCAATTTAAATGAACTTGATGAACAATGTTCACATAATCCTATTATGCCTCATTTTGCGCTTTTAATATAATGTTTAGTCATATTTCTGTCTCAGTACCCAATCAGCTCTGTTTGAATGAGAGCTGTCAGTTTATTTTTTTCCCACTTTATTATTTACTTTGTGCAGTAATTTTCAAATAATTACATTTCTAGTTAAACTATTGGGTGCTGATATTGTGTAAGTATTAATTAAATGTAAAAAAAAAGGCCTATTCACGTTTGTTTCACACTTATCCCCAGAATCACTGAGAAGAGCACATAACTGACAGCATCAAAAACAGGTCGTCTGGGGTGTGAAAGCCAATTTTACATTGCAGCCAATCGTGTTGCTCACCGATGATCACAATGACTGATGACATCCTATCTAGTCACAATATGTAACTGTTACATAATGGCAACATACTGTGATGACCAACATTTGATTGTGACAATTTAACTAGATACTGCCGCAAGCAAAACAATGGAAGTCCCAGATTTGTCTCCACAACGTAACTTTATGACACAGAACTGTAGTAATCCTGATGTTGTGACAACATCGTGCTGTGGTTGTCAATTCATACATTTTTACTTTGTATTTTCAGATTTATTTTTTACTTTTTAAGAGTGGACATGCAGCAGTCTAACTATGTATGTTCTTTTATTGCCCCAAACTAATTTAATATGTAAATGAGGAGACTCAGATATATTCAGTTAATTTATTTTCAAGCCTGACACCATTGCTTGACACCACTATTAAAATGCACATTACACTGAAAATGCAACTTTTGCTATTATTAATCACATAAGCATTACCTAAGAGTGTAAAAGATTATTTAGTGGGTTTGTATATTATCTTAGACAATACATTTTTGTTGTGTCTATTTTTTCTACATTATAATAAAAGTCATTTAGTTGTCTATTTTTTCTACATTATAATAAAAGTCATTTAGTTTTTTTTTCCTGTCAGTAAAGAAGCAGCTCAAAAATGCTGTCAAATAAAATTGTGTTAAACTACTAATATACTGTATAACTAAACTGTCATTTAGCAGAAATTTAAATCACAAAACAGCCTTATCTTAGCTATGTAAAAACGCTTTTAACATTTCTCCTGCTTGTGTGATGTTGCTTCAGTTGTCTGTGTTTGTTTGTCAGTACAACAGAGTACAAGCAAAATATTAAACTTAAAATATTAAAACTTACCATGAAAACACAAGCTGTCCTGAGCAATCTAAAAATAAAGAAAAAGAAGATTTAAAATCACACCACATGAGTACCGCTTTTATGAAATTGTGTAAGTAAATATTATACAAGTTTGACAGTATTTTCCTCAAGGTACATGTCTGGTTATTGATCTACACAGCTACATACCTACACCTGGAATGCCGCTGGGAAAATTCACCTGGAATGCCGCTGGGAAAATTGAGTATTTCTCTTCTGTGAGTTTATTGGCAGGTTGCAAACTAACAGGAAAGGTGTAATAGTGCCATCCACTGTGTCTTTAAGACTTACTGCTCCACAAACTTAATGCTGAAGGTTTCTGTTACAGTGATGCATTAAGATTAGTGAAAAGTCCCCACTGAAATTGAGTTTTATGCAGTGCTTAAATTTATTATGCCATCTGTCTTAATAAAGAGAAAACAGGTATTTTAGGAATCTGTCACTTGTTTAAAACTGCAATAATTTTTTAGGATGTTACGACCCCAGTGGTCTGAGGGTATAACATTTAAAATGATTATTAATTATTATTTTTGGTGCAGGTGATGAAGGACCACAAACAAAGTAAACTCAAAGTGAATTTATTTACAACGTGTAATGTGAGGGTGACAAATATACAAAATAATAGTAAATATACACAAGAACAAAACTAACACAAAACTGTACAAACAAAGACACAGAGAGGAAGAAATGCAACGCAAAGAAATAAATCAACAAGCCAAACTAATCTAACTAACCAAACGAACTAAACTACAACTAAACTACAAACTATACTGGATGCAGTTTGTTTTTCCCGGACAGCAACGTGAATGTTTGGTCATATTATGGTCATATATGTGTCTGTTTTTGTTCAATATTTAAGTGCATGTAATTTAAATATGTGTGTCTGGATGAGAGTGTAAGTAAAAGCAAAGCAAAGGCTGCGGGAGGTAACTGTTAACTCCGCCCCCTCGTAACTCTTGTCCACGCCCACCACAGCAAAGCACAAAAAAACACACAAAACAAACACAGGAACGTAACATATGAAAATAACAAACTGAGGGAGGAATGATGAAAGTTGAGTAATTTTTTATCCAGATTAGAGCTGTAGCACAAACTTCTCTCTGAAATAATCAAGCATTATTATTCATTATTCAAACATTAAAACTTATTTTTGTATTAAGAACTCCAAATAAAGAAGACATCTGAATATAAAGTGCTTTGCTATTTTTTTAAATGGTAAATTCTTAAATTCATAGATAGAAACAATAATTATATTTTAGTATTAGAAATACTACTGTGACTAAAGAGTTTACATACACTGATTAACCATTTAAACGTATTATTCTCTTAGAAACTCATTTGCAAGTAAGCAACTAACTGTAGCTGTTAGTAGTTATAACTGTCAGTTAAGAGTCAGCAGAAGGGCCTCTGTTGCACTTTTGGTGGGTACCAACTTTGTTCCAAAAATATTTATGTCCATATTTACCAACCCTCATCTACTTATCAAACCGTATAAAAAGACTCAAAGCACAATACTATAATATGAAGTTTTAAAGACACCTTGTATAGTTGATCATGCAGCTCTGTGTCATGAACTAAGCTTTGAACGTCTCCTCTAGTATGTTTACAATAAGAGTGAGTGGGAATTACATACAGTAACAAGCAATGCTATGTATTGTGTCATGGGTAGTTACATTAAAGCTGTTAAAATGACAAATGTTTTCATTACTTGACAACCTAATGTGATTGTATTCAAAAATCACATTGATTTGACTGTATTGATACAGTCAAATACAGTCAAATGATATTTTATCACAGTCAAATGATATTGATACAGTGTTATTGATACAAATGATATTTTTTTCTTAATTAAGCAACTTGCAACCTACTGCATTAGACAAAACATGAACTCACCAATAGAAACAAGCGCAAGACTCTTGGTGTTCTGGGGCCACACAAAGTATCATGACATCCAGTTGATGGATGGATTAAATGCCCATCTCTTGAAGGTCCACACAGCACTTTCTAGAACACTTGACCTCAGTTAGAGAACTACATTTATACAGTTCTCAGACCTCAGAGAACTACACTGATGCAGTTGAATAAGAGTCCAGTTTTACAGCTGACTGAAGTCTGAGCAGTTCCCTCAAGTCATGGCTGGAAAACAATTTCATTACAGCAATGATATCCAAGCTGTCATAAATATGCAATTAAAATGCTAACATCTCCTAAAAATATGCTTAGCACCAACTGTGTTAAAAATACAAACTTTCATCTAATCCTTGACAGGATTCTAACAGATACATAAAACAACATAATAAAAGAAGAAAAAGACTTGTGTGTAACACGTGAGGCATTTAATTGAAAGTAATAATTGTCATCAGCTTCATTAATCACTATACAGTAACAATATATAAAATACCTCTTTATCTCCAAACAACTGAACAGAAAATGTAGTTGGTTGGGTGATGTGGTCAGCACAGTACCAGTGGTTGAAGTTGAGATGCCAGGAAAGGGAGACTCAATTAAACTATTATGTAAATCTGAAAACTCATCACAATAAAGATTAACTAGCTGCTGCTTGTATATTTTGTATATTGCTTGGCAATATATTGCTGTCCAGACTTCTTGCATGTTGTTTTGTTTGGCTCACACATACACACGGACTGTTGGTGGTGCACAGTATAGCGTCCCTTTGAAACCCTATAACAACACAAAATATCAGTAACACATTTCTGTATGATACTGATTTTATGTAGTTTTGCCTTGTACCATGATTCTTATCTGTTCAATTTAAGCGAAGAGAAGAGAGCTTACAGATTTTTACTTCACTTATCAATAACATAAGCACAAACAAACAGTTATTTAGTTTATTATATTGCCATCAATGTGAGGTCATCCTGAATAAACACCACAGAGGCTACAGCCGTGTTGAGTCTGCTGTAGCTTCAGGTAAGACACCGTATAACCGCCTGGTGGCATCTCAGTGGCTTCTCTGCTTCTGTGGCATCTCATTAGTTTGAACCCAGCACCACACAGTGCAGGAAAAGCTTCCTCTATTTTTTCTTTGCCATCTGCTGCAGAACCATACACAGAAAACTTTATAACGTTTCTGCCAAGTCCATTTCTTTGAAGGATCAGGGTCTCCTCAGCTGTCGGAATCACATGTGTGGGGTGGAGAGCATCTGCTCAGTGGGATGGGAATTAGAGGAGAGGACATTTGGTGTGGAGGGAGGGGGACAAAAAGTTGTGTGATCCAATAAAAATTGCAAGCATGGAAGCCGCATAACAGATAAAATCACTGGCTAAGGTCACAATACAACAATGTTTTTAGACCAACTATTAAACCTGTACCTTAAATTATTCCAGGTCGCTACTGTGCATGTGTAAAGGCTGACAAATTCCTTTCAATGCTTTGCACAGAGCCTCCCTCCCAGAGAATCATTAGTAATTGTGTTTGTATTGTAAATTGTAATTGTATTATCACCCTAATCCAGTGTTACTCTGGGACTGGAAAATAAAACGAATTGTTTTATATGGCCCTATGAGAACATTAAACCTTTAAGTACATCCATACTTTCAAAGAGATTTGTCATTATATAACTTGGTCAAAACTCAACAATGTCTGTGTCTGTTCATACCTCTGTCACCAGCAGCTGCTGGGGAGACTTGTTGCCCTCAGAGGACAAAGGATATCGGTCCCTGGTGTCCCAGCAAAGAATCTGAGATGTTCAGTCTTGGCAGCATCACAGCGTGTAGGCATGTGATGTACATCATTGTTTGGTTCAAGGGCTCCAACATTCTCAAGGTATCTGAATGAAGCAGAAGATACGGATGACTTTTCTATGCAATGATTATGGACCCTCATTGTATCTGATACAACAATGACCACCTGTAAATCAATTCAAATACAACATTCAAGATATAAACGAGTGAAATGAACAATAAACAGCACAGTTGGGATCAGCAGATTTGTGTCAACACAACAATTGGGACAGTTTTAGTTCCAATTTAGTAGACCTCAAGATTTAGAACCATATTTCTACAACCAAGCTCAAATGTATTTTTAATCTGAATGCATCAATAAATGCATGAAACAACACGGTCATCTGTGGCATGTAGAGACACGTTTTTGGGTAACTTAATCATTTTACTCTAAACTACTTTGTACAGGTTCCCTGGATCCCCCCATCTGGATACTCAAGCATATATTGAGGCAGACCTTAAACACACAGCTTTTAAAAAGCAGGAACTAATTTTACCTGAAGATTTGACAATATGCTGCACAAACATGATCTTTTTCTTCTTGTAAAAGTAATGTCTTCACATTTAAATTGTAGTGAAAAATTCACATCAAACATACTAATGAATTGGTTTGGTTATCTCATCATCGTCTAAAAACACAGAAGAATGATCCCGTGGTCCATCAGGCAGAAGTCATAGGCACTGGACTTATTGAATGTACATTGACACTATTAAAGGAAGGATAGTTCCACAACCACAAAGTTAAAATAAAATAAAAAAAGAATGAGCATATTCAGCAATGCACATGCACTGCATTAGAGGTATTATGATAATGTTAAAAGCTTTAAAACATTTTATTTATTTATGCAAACCAATTATAACATTCAGGAAATTGTACTCATTTCATGTATTTTAAATATATTCTTCAAACGACATTCAATGAATTTGTACAGTAAGGTTTTGCAAAGACTCCCTTTACTGGAAAAAATACAACTACAGCCTTAATTTAAGATGATGTGGTTGATCTGAAAATTGCTGTTACCTCCACTTTCATTAAACATATTTGTTAAACTTTAGCATGTCACCTCAGAATGTCCAGAATTTAAGAGTACAATGAATTAAGATTAGCCTGATTTCTAAGTGCAGATAAGATAAAGCAATTAACAGAATATGTAATATGTCGTCATTTAAAAAAAACATTGAATATGTTAAAAGACTTATTGTCATGTGACTGTCCTCTAGTGGACAAAATATAGAACTGCAGCCTACACATAAAATAGTTAAAATGAACTATTAGTCCCTCTTTTGTTAAACATTGTCTGTTTTCCTTAGGAACATGAATGTGGTCATTATGAAATACATGTGTTATTTAGCAAGCCTGTAAGCACCTAAAACAACGAGATGAAAAATGACATCTATTGCACGATCCACACAAAATTTTGCATGTTTCTTTAGAATCACAAGATGCACAAGCTCACTTAGTTTCGTGGTCTTCTGATGTTTCATTTAAATATAGGAAATATAGTCATATTGGTACACATGGTTATACTCATTATCTAAATGACCCTGTTATAGCATTCCAAACTCATTCAGTTAACATTGTGTAATAGGTGCTCAAATGTCATCAGATAATTAAATGTCCTTATATACGATCATAAAAATGAAAGTGATGTCAGATATACTAACCCATACCCAAAAAGTGACCTCTGCATTTAACCAATCACTGGAGAGTAAATCAAACCAACCAGCCTATGACTACAAGCCTGACTCACTAACCAGTAGACCAAAGCTGTCCACCACATATGACACCTTGGACACTGCATGCATTCAAGTTGATCGATCTAACTTTGGAATAGTTGTAGTTTTTTAATGTTTTGTCCGGGATTATAGCGACACCAGGTGGACAATCGATGGGATTTTATGTGATGAGACTCCTACATATGTCTACCAAGTTTGGTGACCGTATCTCATTCCCTATTCAAGTTATAGCTGTGTAACCAAGAGCAGCCCCGATCACTTTAAATGTTTTGGAGTTTTGTCATAAACTTTTTTTTTTTAAAGTGAACTAAGGGCACAAAGGTAAATATCTGTGGACATCACTGATAACAGGTTTAAAAAAATATAGGCCTAAAAACATAAGTAAAGCCACTTACAGCAATATGAAATTTTATTTTTTGACCAAATTATTATGAGACAGTCAGGATGTGATAATAATGACAGATTCAAAATTTCATGTCAATACAACACAGAGTTGTTGAGACACAGCTTGAAATGCTAATATCTTGATGTATTAGTCGAGAATCATTTGACCTATTAAACAGATTGAAGATTTTGTCAGGAGTGTCTCTAGATGATACACACAATTTGGTGCAAATCAGACGTATGAACTGGGAAGAGTTTGAAAAGGGAGTTTTTTAAAATTCCTCAAATGGCGGAGTGGAAGTACTGTCGCCTATGACAAATTTGGTATTGTAGCACTCAACATAAGCCACGAAATTTAAGTCTCATGACAATAAGGCAAGTTATTGAAGTTATGGGCAGTTTTGTACATTTTGTTATAACTTTTGACCACTAGGGGCCGCTGGTCCCAACCTTTGTAAGCACCCTTGAAATGAATGATCAACTATTTTAAGTTTCGTAAAGATATGCAATTGTATTTGTAAAATATTGCATTTTAATTTTTTTATTTAAAAATAAAAATGGCTGACACCCAAAATGACCAACCAAGGAACATTGAATATTGTTTGACTCTGCATGCCTCAAGGAATCTAAAGATCTCATGATTTAAGGCAAAAGTTGCTGTATTTGCTGTAAATAAACGTTGACACGCGTGACATTGTGATCAAATCCTGACTGTCTCATAACAAGTATATTATATTTTATATAAACTATATTTCATATAGCTCTAAGTTATTTTACTGTTTTTAAGACCATCTTTCTAAACCCATTATTAGCGAATTATTTACCTTTGTTCCCTTTAGTGGACTATTTAATACACAATTACAATAGGATCCTTGAACCTGGTTTCCAATTAAAACTAGAATATAGACATAAGATATGATATAACAGGGACATATTTGGGTCTTAACACATGCTCAAATGCACCACACTTTTACACATACAGAAAACATACACAATATTACACCTGTACACCTCTAAAATCACTGCTAATAACACACATGACTGACAATGTACAACTTTCATTTTCTGTGAAACAGCTTTGGAAAAATATGTATTGTGAAAACGTGTATTTCGCTATGCAAATAGCGGAAGTGAGTTGTGTGAATTATGGCTCAAAAAGCCGCCTATTGCATTGACCCGCATTCATTTTTTAATTAACCTACAGCTTATTAATTGAAGCTAATGTTAACTGGTATATATATATATCCCACCTTTACAAACGTCTTTAAAAATATATGTAAAAATGATTAGGACCACATCAACTGTGATTGGTCCATTCTGACAAGCGCTGAGAAAAGTAACAAACACGCCTCACAGTGTTTCAGTAACTTATAGCCAAGACGTTACATTTAAATAATCATTTAAACATTTAAAATAAAGTAAAGAGTAAACAGTAAAGAGTTAAAATATGAGATTTATGATTTGGACTCGTGGCCAATCGGTGGCAGCGATGTAAGACCCGCCCACAGCGGTGACGTCAGCGTCAGCTGTCTGTGTACGTATGCCGGTAGTTCATGCAGTCGAGCACAATAATACAGTATTTAAAAACAACAACCTGTCTTATTATTCATCGACAACTGCACAACGACTGTTTCCAGGGTGGATGTTTTAGTGGTGGATCCTCCCGTCCAGCTGTGTTCTTGCATCGGATGAAATCGTCCAGGTAGCCATTGGTTTAAGGTGTGGATTGGTTAAATGTATCTGTGTGTGTCTTTGTTATTGTGTTATTGTGTTATTGTATGTGTTGCTTTACATTACAGCTTTTATGGTGGCTGATCATGTGCTCGGTTTGGGTTTTGTTTTGCTGGGTCTATACTGTAGTTGCTGTGGGAGATACTGTTACAGATGGGAAAAGTCAAATTGGAGCCCCTTTTCTATACAAAATAATGTTTTGAAACACATCTGAGCTGTAATTTAACAGTCTTAAATATTCTTATTATTCATATTTACAGTAATGATTCATGCAAGTTCATGCATATATCCACTGTACTATAATGCAGACGAGTTGTTAATTAAAATAAATAGAAATTAAAAGAATCGATAAATATTTTGAACGTAAGTGATATTAAGATCAGCTGTTTTGTAAAACTAAACTGTGAGCTTGTACAAAAAATATTAATCATATTATGTTTTGTGGGCTTATTAAACATGGAAATGGGAGTCACATTTATAATACTTTAATACTTGAAATGCAACCTAAATCTCATTTTGTTAAATGATAAAAATGATGAAAAAGCTGAAGATTTGTAGTGTTTTAAAGGTCGTACAGTGATAATGAGGTGCTGCAGGTATGTGACCATCTCTCTTACCACAGACATGTAGCTGCGGAGACACACTGTGATGGGACCAAAATATGAGCCTGTAAGTGATGTATTGAGTCAGTGTATTGATCCATGACCTCACTCAGCTCTTGTGTAATGTATTTTCCTTCCAGATGTGTCTCAGTCAGAACCTTACAGATAATAATCATGTTGATTCCTGGTGTTGCTTTAAATATATGAAGAGGATTGGACACCTTTTATTGTCTTATGTGATTACCAGTTGGTTAAGCCGTACTGATACTAGTTAGTCCAGGATTTAGCATGTCTGGCTGTAGTTCGGATCATGCCGGATAAAACGTTCCATGTGCTTAATGTCATTTGCTAATTCCCATGAGGCCGTTTACTGTGGGTTTCCTCCTACGTTCAGTGCTAGCGTTGAACGTCAGTCTCCTTTCTGCTGATGTTCAGTGTCTTTGATACCTGAGATCTGATCTCCATAGATTATTCATGCTTTGACATCTCTGCTTCTGCTTGTGTTGGTTTGGTGGGTGTGGTTTGTGCAGTAGTCTGGGCAGGCCGCATGATGTCTTGGCACAGTTTGGAACAGTCCCAGCTCTGCTTATGCTACTTTTAAACACAGACATTAGTCTATAATGTGTGGCTTATTGGCCTGTGCGCTGTATGAGCTTGTTTAAAAACCTCGTGAGGCATCACATTGAGGCATCTCAGGCACACTCTTGAGGCCAAGAATGTGCTAAAAAAATGTAACCATCATAATAGCACAATTCTGAGTTTTAAGATGCCTTGTTTTGGCCTAAATTCAAAGCTGTAACTTTTGAAAACAACATAAAAATTAAACGTGAAAACCTCAGTTTAAAAACTGTAAAAATCGTAGCAAACATGCCATTTAATAAAACGCCTAAAAGTACAGATGAAAAGTAGTTTAACTCATTATTTACTCCATATGTTTCTGTAAAACGTCTTTGTTTTAATGCAAAATGTTAAAATCGTTAAAACAATAAAATTGAATTAAATTTATTATTTTGTGCTGTGTCATTCCAGGCTTTTATTTCTCATTGTGAGTTTCTGACATTAAACTATGGAAGCTAAAAGACAGATCGATTGTGTTCTTTGCATGAGAAGAACTATTTGTTTAATGCAGTTCCTGTCTATGTAGAGCGTTCTAAATCAGTCACTACTGCGGTTTCATTTTGCTAAAGTAAATAGTAGACACCAAGCTAGCACACTAGGTTTTAAACACAAAGCTATGTTTGGGTGTTTGGTTTGGGACCTTTATGCTGTAGACCAATATTATGTAGTTTTCATGTTTTTCCATCACTGTTTGCATGTATGTAAAAGTCTCCAGTGTTGTTATTATATTAGGAGACATTGTAAGCATCACCCATCAGATTCAGAATTGGCTAAATGTATCTCTATTTATGTACCGTATCAATCCTGACAGATGCATTGGTGGACGCATGTTCATCTGTTGCTCCTGCTGTTAGACACTGTGGTGCATTATTTGCATGATGGCTTGGTTATTGTTTGTTTAGTGCAGGTAGCTGCATCGCAGGGTTGATGCAGCTTTGCTGAGCCATTCTCTGTGCTTTCAGGTGTTCAGACTTCTCTGTTTAGTTCACAACAGAAGCAGCGTTAAATAGAGGTGAAACAGGGTGTGTCTAGCAACCGATGGGTTTAAAGGACTGTTGGCTTTCTGCATGTACTTTCTTTAACAGCAATCGATTGGCCATCAAATGCTTACAGCTCCTCAGACTCGCTGTGGGCCGAACCATTTGATAATGGAAGAGC
>JAZGTK010010488.1:0-10833 GCA_036877625.1 Ambastaia sidthimunki | reverse complement strand
TCTCTCTCTCTCTCTCTCTCTCTCTCTCTCTCAGGGCTGCTTTGTATCACATGTACTGATATGGCAGTAATGGCTGGAAACAGTGGAGAAACCTGCTACAGCAAATATGGATCTGTGTCAGTCAAGTCTAGATACTGCCATGAGATGGTACGTATCCTGCCACAGCCTTTGTGTGTGTGTAAGAGAGAGAGAAAGAAAGAAAACCTCATAAACCTGCTATCTGTGTGTGTGTGTGTGTGTGTGTGTGTTCTAGGCCCTGCGTATAATTCTTCACAGCTTAGATCAGAGAGCAGCTGTGTATCAGCGCTACATTGAACCTCTCCTGAGTGTGAGTGTTGATTTCTACATCCGTGTATTCGTCAGAGTCAAAACGGGTCAGGCTGTGGTGAAGAACTGTGCCAGGTAACACACACACACACACATTTGTACCTGTGCTGATGGTTGTGGTAGATGTGCTGATGTATACGTGTGTGTGTTGCAGTAAACAGGCACTGGTGTATAACTGTGTTGGCTGTGGGGCGTTTCATCTGCAGAGGATGGGAAAGAGAGTGAGTCAGGGAAAACAGTGAGTGTCTGTCTGTTCAGTTGACACAGTGTTCTTCCAGTCGAGCTACAGGAACATGTTTACTCACAGTATTTGAAGGTGGGGTAGGCAATATCGGAGATGCTAGCAAAAGCAAGCTAGCTTTGAAAGCATAAGATCCCGCCCCCCATTCAGAGCAACCTCCAAAGCCACACCTCCTCCAAAATACATTAATGTGATCCACAGAGGAATGCAAATATATAGTTTGATCGCAAGGATTGGATAAAGGTCTTATGGTCCTGCGCCTTTCACAGAAGATTTTTTATTTAAATATATTTAGACACTTTACTAAATGATTGCTGTCAGCATGTGGAGACATTTAACCAGCATAAAAAAATTGCCTACCCTGCCTTCAAATATATATCTATACTGTATATCTATAATGTTCCCATATATATGTAAGTATGTATCTGTAATATAGTAATAATATATGTTTCTGTGTGTTTCAGTATGAAGTATTCTGCAGCCACCGGACCCCCTATTGGGCCCAACTGTGAACACTGTGGACAGAGATTCCAGGTCTGAATAATAATATGTGTCTTATAACAAAAAGTGTCCCTTGATTGCTTAACTAGTTGTTTTATGTGTCATATTTCATCTTAAAATCTTAGGTCTTTATCTTGTTTTGATCACTGTTTACCTTTCTTTGTTCCCCCTGCTGTATTTTTAGCTGGGTGGTCCCATGTGGGCGGAGTCTCTTCATGACAGGACATTCGTTCAGAAGGTTCTGGGGGCGGTGTCAGGAAACCCCACCCGTTTCGGAACGTCCAAGCGTATTGAGGGGGTTCTGAGCATGGTGACCGAGGTGAGACTTAGTGTTTATAATTTTTGGAATAATACCAATAAAATCTTGAATACGTTGGTGCATTGAATTGCGTGCATTTGTGTGTTTCAGGAGCTGCAGGATGTTCCTCTGTATTATGTGTTAGATCATTTGAGCAGCACGGTTCACTGCAACACGCCACCCATGCTGCAGTTCAGGTACTGTGCGCGTAACGCGCTCAACCTGCGATTTCCGCATTCGGCAATTCTCAACCTGAAATATCCTTTGTTTGCTTTGTGCATGCGCGCAACTTCTGCTGTTGTTGCAGGTCAGCCCTTCTGCATGCAGGGCACAGAGTGTCCTTCTCCCATGCATGTAAAAATGCGGTGAAGACTGATGCGTCTGCCAGAGTGTTGTGGGATATCATTCGCTGCTGGGTGAGCGAACGCTCTTAAGTGCTTGTCCATAAAAACTCATTAGGAAGCTTCGTTTTAATAGCTTGTTTTATTTCTGCTTGTCCTCAGGAAAAGTCTAACCCTGTGAAGCGAGAGAGGCTCTCAGAAACCAGCCCAGCTCATCGCATTCTCTCCACAGAGCCGACGTATGTATCACGCTACATTTATACATTGAATGTTTTGTTGGTTGAAGACTCCCTCCTTAATCACATTCTGAGGTCACATGGTCCATTAGTGATGATGTCATTAAGTACCATGTGTTTAAGTTACTGTGTAATCAGTTATGTAATTAATTACAGTGTAATTTTGTTTAGTAATTAAGTACCTGTAATTATGCTGTTTCACATAATCATTGTTACTGTTATGATTAAAGGAACTGCAAAATGTCATGAATGTTATTTAGTTTCTCTTTGATAAAAACTGCTTGTATAGACACACTGTCTGTTTGCAGTGAAATCTCAGTGTTTTCTCATTTAGTCTCCAGGCCTGTTTTGAGATCAGAGAGGACGCAAACCCTCAATCACGTAAACGTCACCTCACGCGATTCCAGGAGAACCCACAGGCCAACTGGGGACCCAAAGCGCGTGCCAAAGCTGGGTGAGCCGTTTTCTCAGCTAAAACATCCTGAAATCTTTCCACTGATTTAAGTGTCAATAATTTCTTTACACTCCCAATTTGTTCTTGGGATTAGTGGAGGAATTTCCTCCGAGTTGGAGGACAAACGGAAACAGTTTCAGGGTAAAAGGAAACAGATAACAGATTCCTCTCAACTCAAGAACTTCCCCTGCAAGAAGTTTCGAAGGGTATGTTTCAATTTCAACACAATAGTGACCTAATGTACCCAAATTAATTCTGTGTGTAAAACAATATAAATATTATCTTTATTGTCTTTGTTTTTAGGGAACATGTAGATATGGAGAGAAATGTTGCTATTCACATGAACTGGAAGAAGGAGGCGGTCATGAGAAGATGGACTGACTGGTTTTCACTAATGGATGTATATCAGACCGGATCACAACCAATCAGAAGTGACTATAGACAAACCCTTGATATTTAAGTAAAATTAATTTTCTGTTTGTGCTTTTTGAACGGGTTTGTACAGATGTGCATCTAAATTGATTTTAATTATGCAGTAACTAATTGGTCTGGTAATGCAACATGTATAAGCACATTTTATTCTTTACATTTTGTTTCATGTTTAGAATGTTTTATTTTTGCTTGGCAAATAAAACTTATGTAAATGTCTTTGTGTTTTAATTAACGTCCTTTAAAAACGTATTTTTTAAAACAATTTATTACCTGCTATATCATTTAATTCCACAATTCATTCAAATGCTTTTAATTTCATATGAAAGGCACAGTGGGACAAATATTCAAGAATGTAAGAATCAAAAATATTGCACAGAAACAGCAAGATCACTCGTATAATAGTGTCTTCCAGAAAGATGAAAACACCAAGTTGAGTTTCTTATAAACAATTCAAAAAACATTATAAACATTGGCACCGTGTAAAGTAAATCAATCTTTTAGAAACTTAAAATAAATGAATGACAGATTGGTTGGATTATGCATCAGAAATACTCAAACTCAAGATTTATTTTTTTGTAGTAGACTACAGTAGCTCACTTAGTAAATTAATGCCAGATCATGATTGGATAATCCATTGCTGCGCTCTGATTGGCTATTACAGTAATCAGGTCAGTTCTACAGCTGCACTTTTAACAGGAAGGTACGAATCTCCATCGGATTTAATGTCACTTCCCACGGCGAGGGATTTCTGTTGCTGACAGGATGATACTTTTCTGCAAAACAAACACAAGGAATTTCATTTAGAGTAAGTTATCTTTTAAACATATTTAGTTAATTCACTTTATTGCTTTGAAATCATTTGCCAGGTTGAAAGCTGGATTACGTTACATGACTTTTAGCCTGAATGTTAACGAGTTGTGTGCTGTTAACTAGTTAGTTGCTGATTTTTGCCATGATACTATAAAGTCATTTAATCGAAGAACATCAAACATGCAATATTTTGAGTCAACCTTTAAAACCTGTTTAAAAATCTTTAACTTAAAAATAAACTAAAATCAGTTGTTGAGCAAGTTCATGACAGATCAGTGTCCAAAATGCTCAAGCTAAATTTATAATAATGATTTATAATTTAAGGGTGTCAGCTCAGATTTTCTCAGAAATGTCAGTTTGGCTTTATTTGACTTCAAACAGAGGTGGCAGTACAGAGGCAAAAAATTACAGACTGCAGCTTTTAAAAAGTTTCACTGTCAATGATGAATCTGTATGACTCAAACTGAAGTCATACTTTGATCAGCCATGTGCAGCCTTGTGAGTGTGTTGACGGTCAACAAAGGGTGTCCTGCCTAGTATTGTAAAATCTGTTCAGACTTGAAAAGCTATTTATAGTGTAATCCTTTATTCTGATTGGTTACCAGTATTCCACTGAAGACGTGTCATATCATTTTTCCATTGGTTTGCCCCGAGACTCATTTCAGACGCTCCGAGAACCTTGAGCGTGGAAAACAGCTTCTGCACAGACACACAGAGAAACAGCTTTTTAGTTTTATAATTGTGCTTTCGTATCCAAAGCAACTGAGAGAACAGCCTTGTCCCGTATGAAGCATTTGCTGTGGACTGTGTTTATGAAGTCCACAAGACTGTTGGGTGTTTTGTCATTTTATGGTTGAATAAAAATGAGTCTAGTGTTCTGACACACACAACAAGCAAACTTCACAGCAGTCTGCTAACCAGAAGTTCACGCTGCATTACGTCACCATAGTGTGAACTCAAAGGAGAACCATAAGGGCTGAGGGCATCATTTGGGACAGAGAACATTTCCTACAAGAACACTGAGTTCCCTGGGATGAACCTGATGTGAAAAATGGCCACCAGCCCAGACCTTGAGATGGTTTAGATGTTTGTTCTGAGAATATGGGTCAGGGATGGAAGTATTTGCAGATGTTTCACTGTTTGACTACAGCATGATTAAATGGCATGGCTAAAAATTGGTGTGGGATGTTTTGATGAGTTAAGTTGGTTTCTCCTGAGTGTGTTACCTGCAGGTTGACGGTAACAGGCTGTGAGTGAGTTTTGCTCTCTTTGGCCTCGTACTGATGTTCCAGCCTAATGAGAACCGAGTCTTTGTCCCACTGAGACAGTGTCAGCAGGTGAACAGCAGGGGGCAGAGCAGCCTGAAGCCCAGAAAACTACAGAGTAAACGAGAACAGGAAGAAAACCAACAGAAATCAGAGATCCGCCAGAAAGTCCATAACTAATAACTCAGTTTACCCATCTACAACAAACCTCCAGTTTGGTGCTGGCGGCAGGCAAGCCCTCCTGGAAGGACAGGAGGGGCTGGAGCACCAAGCCCTGAGCGAGGGGTCTGTGGACATCTGCAGCCAGGTCTGGAGATGTGAGGGTCAACAGCAGACGACCACGCACAACTAAACCATCATCAAACTCTCCAGGTTCAGAAAGAGGCTCACCCACACCTCTATAATCATCATACAGAAGTCTCCTGTGCAGCTGAGAGAAAGAGAGAGAGGATGGTTAGCTGATAGTATATTGCCATATATATTATATATTACAATGTATGTGCAGGTCAAAGTTAGTGAAGACGTGTGTGTGTGTATGTATATGTTTATATATATGGGCCATGTCAATGAAAAAATATGTATTGCTTCCTACTTTATATAAAGTTAATTAGCATTATTACAGATAAGAGAAGATTTTGCATTTTAAAACTTATTTTAATGGTTATGTTTAGCGAACTAGGAAGGAAAATCTCACTCACAGCCTTTGCAAACTTCAGAGATTTCAGTAATGCATTTGAGAAAGTGAGCGACTGACAAAGAGAATGAAATGAATGAAATTCCATACCATGATTTCCAGTGAGCCATTATAGATGCTGCTGACCCCCTGAGAGCGATCGGTGACCACCGTCAGCTGCTGGTTGTCATCCTAAACAGTTTACGCACGTTTATCTCACGACACGTTTATAAAAATCTGACTGACAGCCAAAAGTGAAGATGGCAACCAGGGAAATTACAGATACGTCGTTTTTAAATTAAATCAACGTCAAATGCAAAAACAGAGTGATGAAATAAACACAGAGTGTATTTGCATGACACTCGCCTTGATGTAGGCGCGAGAGTTGATTGGATAGTAGTTTCCTGCGATTGGCTCCGACTGCTTCAAATCCCACGTGGGCCGATAATCTTTCCTACAATGACAAAACAGAACTGACAGCTGAGATGTCGTGTCGTACAACAAACATCAATTATGTAGCTTCTACAGTGATGTAAAGAGAATTAAACTCAATAAAAGAATTAAAACAGATTTTGTTGTCTCATCTGAAATTCAATTCTTTTTTTTTCTTGTCTTAAATTCTCCTCACCGTCGCTCTAGAACTTCTCTGCCGTTAGAATCAGTGTAGAAATAGCCAGATGACTTGATGTCTGTGTCCAAACGAGTGATCACCTCTTTCCCTAAACCATCCCTGAAAAAAAAGAGAGACTTAGACTTCAGCTGTAGTCACACATTGTGTTAAAGCTGCAATCTGTAACGTTTGCCTCTCTATTGCCATCTCTGTTTGAAACATGAAACTGCAGGTTACTTTACATACTTTTCATTATGTTGATGTCAAAAGAAGCCAAACTAACATTTCCCGGGAAATCGTATCGGACAAAATCATTATTATAAACTTACTGGGGTGAAGTAAGGTAACAGCTATAGGAATCTGTCATCTTTTTGTTCATTTTTAACCACAAAGTTTAATTTAACTCTACCAAATCCTATTTAAATATTACTTTAGATCTTTGACCCAAGAAACTGTGTGTGTTGACTCACGAGACGGGCACGGGTCCCACCGTCCACTCCAGCTCCAGCTCCTTACGACCCTCGTACAGACGTACCACCTGAGACACCCACGGGCTGAACCACTGTGTGACCTCTTGTACAACACCTGATATGGTAACCATCTCTATTTCTGCGGTTCTGTTAATGATGAATGGAGTGGAGGAGTTGGGTCTGAAGATATATGCCCCTGACGGCTGTCTACTCTCATCATTATTCCCAGCACTTGCATTGTACCTGTGCAGGAAGCAAAAACACAAACACACGCCTCAACATTTCTGTTACAACTTCCTCATTCTTGTACTATCACACGAGAACGAGGAAGAAGACACAATCTTTACCCAGATGTTTTAACAAGCGTTTGCCGGCTGATCTCAGCTCAGCATCGCACATACTGTTAAAATAACATTGGGACAGAAACGCTGATTCTGAACTGACCAGTAGAAGTTCTGAGACAGCTGAATTGTCTGCTGAGTTTCCAGGTTTGTGAGGCTCTTCAACAGACCGGTATTGTTATCAAAAGTCACTTTTAGGAACTAAAACACAAAATGAAGAAGTAGATTATTATGTGCATCAGTGAACTGACTGGTTTTGTTATTGGCTGTTTAAGACTTTAACATAAAAAATGTTCTGTTAAATTACTATATGAAAATAAAAAAACTACAAATGAAAAAATCATACAGCAATTTAAAATATATATAAAAATATATAAATAATAAAATAACAAAAGCACATAAGATGGCTAAAATGTAACTAAAATTACAAAACAATGCAAAAAAAACTACAATAAAACTAAAAACACAACTTTGATAACTCTGAATGGCAGAACACAGTTCATCAAACTCTTGTTTTCTCTCTTTATTGGATATTGTTATATTTAAATGGCTGTTGTGCTTCTCTTTTAACCTTGTTCTGAATAGACGGAGCAGCTTTGTGATTGGCCGTGGCTTGGGGGGGCTCGTCCTGTTGCATGGAGATGATGTACGTACTGTAGCCAAGGGGCGGAGCTTCGACCTGGAACACCAGCTCACCTTTAGCATAGCCCCTGTTCCGCCTCACTTCCTGTGTGGACCTGGACAGTGGAACCACCTGATGGACAGTAAATGGAGAGAGAGAGAAATGTTTTTGAAGTGTTACAAAAACAAGAAGACACTGATGTGTTGTTGGTGGTTAGAGACACAGGTTCTAACCTTGCTGTCCACTGCTTTACCATTGGAATTCGTCACACTGTACTGGGAACCGTTGACCGGCAGACGAACAGGCCAGCTGACAGCCCGGGCCAGAGGATTGTACACATTCATAGAGAACTGAGAGAATCAGAAAGATTACAATTCAAAAGTGAGGTTTTGTTGCATCTTCTGTGTCAACAGCTGAGCTTGTGAAATCTGTTTATGACACCTTATGGCTGCTTTCTGTGAGTGGACAGACGCTGATGTTGAGGTTCTCGCAGAACACACGAGGAACTTTAGAACCACTGAGTGCAGTCAGAGAATTACTAACCAGCACCTAGATAGTGAAGATATCAAGAAAGAGAAGATACGAAACAAATCTTAAAATGAAAGCGAGAGCGTTGCACAACCATCAAGATTGTAGGGTGTCTGGGGTGGTTGCTAGGGTGTTACTAGGGTATTGCTATGGTAACGACCTAATGTAAAGTTCACATAGTCTACATGTAAAGTCTACATTTATGCATCTGGGACACACATTCATCCAAAGACATTTACAGGGCATTTAAGTACAATGTATTTTATAACATGGGTTAATAGGTCCTGGGCTTGTTTCACAGGAAACACATGTATATAGAAAATGTATGAATTTAATGCAGTGTAAGTTGTTTTGGATTAAAACATCTGCCAAATGCATCAATGTAAAAACTTTTTAATTTACATTTTATTTAATTTGTTTCATACCTCACAATGTGCCCAGCCTGTAGCTAACCTCCTGGCGTAGTCATACGCAACATGCTGTTTCTCCGTACCAGACACAGCATCATGATGTTGGGCCACACCCATCGCCCTCTCTGAACCAATGAAAACACGGAGTTCAACAGATTGACCAAATACAGTCAGTACAACTGCAATTTTTATGTCTTATACAGACTTACTCATACTATTACTGTCCCCTTCACCGAAAGGTCCCGACCTGGAGTTGGGCCCGCCGAGAACCTCCAGCTGGTTGCAGGTCTAAAGGAACCAACCAGACGGTCAGAACCAACAGTGTTAAACTGATACCTGACAGACAGACAGTGTTGAGGTTTGTGGGCATCACCTGTAGTCGACTGTTGCTCAGTCTCTCATATAATTTCAGCGCCGGGCGGCTGGTGAAATAACCCGTCCAGAAATCATGAGCATCATCAGCGTAGGGGAAGAAATCATCGCTCTTCAGGGGCCTGAGACAAACAGCCAATCAGAGAAGGACAGGAAGTTGCATCTTATTAAACTCAGAACCAAGCTGAACAAAACTTTATAGCACGTGTACACCAAATAATCAGGTAGTACAGAGACACTAACCAGGTAAGATTGGCTTGATTCAGTTCCTGGAGGTAGCAGGAGGGTGTTGAGTAAAGCACATTAACTTTGCTTCCATTTGCTTGCTGTGCATTAACATATTTAATCAGTTTATCCATGTTCTTATACCACAGGTTGGCGTTTTCATACTGGAAGTCTGAGCCCATGGTCATGATGATATGGTTTGTCTTATAATAGGCAGCCTGGAAACATACAAAAATGTCTGAATATTTTTATCGCAGGTCTGTAACTGGACTGGAGGATGTTTTGAGTATTTACTGCGGTTACTCACTTGACTGGTGGAAGCCTGCAAGAACTTCTGAACTATCTCATCTACATTGTAGTCCTCAAGATCTGGATCATCTCTTATGGGTTCATCATTACATGACTGGTCCCAGCAGAAGCCAGAAGGTGGGTTATAGCCATTGGGAAGGACACCTGTCGATACCCAGTCATTATTTTGATCATTTATGGTAATATTCATGCTTCTGAACATCAGACAGCAACACACAGTGACACAATAACAACTTTGTACCGGTGAAGAGATCAGCAACGGGAGGTTTCAGGCTCTCACTGGCCCTCCAAAGCATTTCCATCTCTTTGGTTCTCATCCTGCGATCTTTGTCCTGATAGTCCAACCGGCCGAAGAAGAAACCATCATAGCCCATCTGAAACCAATCACAGGAGAGCAATCAAAGCCTACAGAGATACGGCAAGATATCTGCGGTCCTACAAAACTTCAGCGCTTCGTATCAAGACCTCATGGGGTTACAGTCTGGCACTTTTTAGCTTCCATTTTGATCTTGGGAAAGACGAGCGAGTATAAAAGGCAAGAGTGAATCTAATAACGTTACCTGAGCGAAGATGGAGGCGTGTTCTCTGGCGTGTCCGAAGGGATCGATGTGCCAGGCCACTCGGGGACGCCCGCACTCACCAAACGTGTCGTTGAGGAAACGCAAACCCAGGGTCATCTGATCTATCACAGCGCTGTAGTGTGTAGTGGCCTCATCACTCATACACCAGCCCCCATTTATGAACTCCAGACGACCTTTCAAAGAGAAGCAGAAAAACACGTACTGTTTAAGAGGAAGAAAGACACGTCAAGCGTGAAATAAGTTCAGATTCTGCGAATGTTTTGCAAAACTCTTTCCTCACCCTCGTTTACCAGCTGGGTTACGATTCGCCGTGTGTTCTGGTTCTGTTGTTTCCACCAGCGGTAAAAGAATGCAATCTCAACGTAAATAAAACGTCGGGCCGGATCCTTCTGTAACTGATCGATCACAGAGTCCAGAATGTACTGAACTCCTGCGTGCTGGATGTAGTTCCGATCTGAAATGACACATTTACTTAAATTCCACAGTATCTATACACACACGTTGGGTTTTTTTATAGACATAATGGTTTTTATACTGTACAAACTGTATATTTGATCCCCTTGCACTAACCATTACAGAAAACTTTCTGCCACTTTAGATTTTCAAAATAGTATTTTGTATGATTTATAAGCTTGCTGCTTGTTTTCTCATGGGGACCTAAAAATGTCCACAAAAGGTAAAAATTACTGATATTTCTATACTTGTGAAGATATTTAGTCCCCTTTACATAGTAAATACATTTATTCATTTGGCAGACGCTTTTATCCAAAGCAACTTACAGTGAATT
>JAZGTK010010487.1:0-16361 GCA_036877625.1 Ambastaia sidthimunki | reverse complement strand
CGCATTGCATCAGATAAATTAAAGAGCATCGCCAGCCCTGTGCACAAATAGGTGAAATACAAGATTTTATTGTATTGCATTGCAATACTGACACCCTTGGGTCAGAAAAAGATAAAATGTCTTGCAACATTAGATACTGAACATCTTTAACCTTCAAGATAAACTTTCATGTGTCTAACAAAAACCGTGCATAGCAAATAAAACATGCATAGATACGTAAATAGAACACTATATTCACCTGTCACTTACAAAATACATAATGTACTTAAATAATTGTGTACCAACACAATTCTAATTATATATGTCTACAAGATTCTTAGGATGAAAAATTAAAGTAAATGTCAGAAACTCAAGTCGTACAAAAAAGAAAAAGACTTTTAAAAGAGTGTTCATTCAGTGTGAATTAATGTATCTTATGCAACAAGGTACTAAATTATTAACTGTTTGTGTGTGTTAAGCAGCTGTTCATGTAGCTTGTATTTGTACAGTTAATATCGTGCTTTGTCTTTTTCAAACTCTTCTTAGGTCTGTACTGCCATTTAGTGGCTCAGATCAGAAATACAACTACTTATACATGTATATGTTAGTAGAATTATGTTGATTTATACACTTTAAACTCCTATACAGTCAAATTAAATCAAATTAATGTATCCTTTAATATTGTGCTTGACTGCAATGTTAATTAAAAAACTGCAATGTTAATTCAAATAAATCTCATTCAATCACTATGATTACAAATTCATAACTCAAATATTATTATGACTAATTTATAGGCCTGCTGTATTTCGAACCATTTTAAGCACTGTTAGTGCTTAAGTGTTTTCACAACCTTTTATGTTTTATATGTATATCCACACACCCTTACAAGTATACTCCATCAACACCAAAACAAATATATCTTTTAAATCATACTATATCATTTATCATACTTTTCATAGTTGATTGACCATGTCTGTTGTATTTCAAAGACATTGGAACAACATACTTTTTGGCAATATTAGGCTGTTAAGTCTGATACAAGGTTCTTGGCAGACATTAATGGCAGTTATAGCTTTAGGAAATTGTATCTCTACTCCTCTATCATTATTATTTCTTACAACTTTTTACAAGGTTACAGATATTAAGAAAATCCACCCACGAAAGGGTATATAATGGATCTATGTGCAATATATGCAAAAATATCAATGGCACCATCTAGAACTGCAATAAACTACAAATGCAAAAGAAATAAAATTAAATCTTTATTGCACATTTTTGTGTCATTAGAAATAATTCAAGTATCAAGATCTAAGCATTTTTTTTAGTGTGAAAAGGTAACGCTACTTAATGTAAAAAGGGTTTAGGGATCAGGTAGCTCTGTTAGCATTTGGCCTAATAAACACTCACAGATATCAAAGAAAACTGTATTTGAATAAGAAAAATGACCTGTAAAATATAATAAACTAGAGTTAAAATATGTAATCATCTAATTAGGCAGTTTTAGGAATAACAATAGTGGGACACATAAAAACATTCACTAAAACTATTAAAGCCCATTACCTGCCACGTCTACATTAAAAGCAACTTAATCAATCAAGTATCAATAAAATTGAGTATCAAGTTCCGGTGTGACGTCACGCAGAGTCAGTCAGTCAATCAGGAATGAGGCGGAGACTCGCGCAGATCACCCTGACTGAGCAGCGGCTACCATCCAAATACTCTCACAAACAAACATATTTTTTACATTTATCATTTTTCTTCTCTTTTCGAGGTACAAAACCAACATTAACACTGAGGTTGCTTTAGTAAAGGTGAGTTTTGTTGCGTTTAACGGTAAAATGGCTGCTGTTTTGCGTGCGTGACTGCAGAAAATGGCGTCTGTTTTTAACAAAAACACTTTGCATTATTTTACTGCTCATTTAACCTTCGATATAAACGCTTAAAAAGTTCCGCCAGTCGACTGATTTATATTTACCAGCTGTGGCACAGTACATGCTGAGCCATACCTTACGAAACACCGCATGTTAACTAGCCGCTTTGCTAAAGTTAATACTGTTTTGGAGCTGATCTGAACGATTATGTGATTTTCTTTATATTCTGTGTATAAATCTACTTCAGTTTAAACGATTTTCAGACTTTCACACGTATGAAAATAGTAGTACTTATTGTTTGCTGGCCTTTGTCACCCCCGTTATTGTTAGCAAGCTAATGGTCTGGCCTTCTTTGTCAAGGCGAGGAAAACGGTGGCGATCGACCACAAATTCGTATAATAACATCAGTTATGATAATACGATCAGGATCTCCCAAGTTTAAAAAACAAAGCTCATTGTGTTTCTAAATGATTCAATTGGTAAATGTTTAAATACAGACGGGTAACGCCAGTGTTGCGCTTGAAATACGCAGTCATTAATACAACAACGTGATTTTCATGTTTTCTTGTCTCTTTATTCTCCCACCTAGTTCGGATTTCCCCACCCCGCCCTTTGATTCTTATTCTTTGGAAGATTCTTCGTTGTCAAGCCGCCAAAGTGGAGAGTGTGATTGCGGAAGGGGGTGCTTCTCGTTTCAGGTGTGCACACAACATGAACTGGCCTGTTTTTTTGGCCAGCAGCCTTTCTTAATGTTAATAGAGAAAAAGCACGTCAGTTTGTTTATATGTCTAACTCTGGATGTCCAGAATTGTAGTAGAAAATTACTTTTGTAGATTTGTGATTTGTTGTTCATGCTAAAGACTTTATTTTAAAGCACCTGGTTTAATATGGATTGTGCCAGTGCCAGATGCTGTTCAGAGCAAGATATGCGTGTAGACGTATTCTCAGATGACACCCCATAAACATTGTGTAACGACTGGCATTTCTCTCCATCGCACACTGGTTTCGTTGCGTTTTAGACTCGAACATCTGCGTTGACGCCGCACCAATCGCTGTGAACAAGTGGACCGTTCAGTCGATTTAACTTAACTCATGACAGAGGGGTAAAACATTTGCCTGAACTTTTAAAGATGTTTTTGAAGATCTGAATTATTGACCACCTTTGACCCTTGTAGAAATTGATCCACAAGATGCAGCTTCTGGGTTTAAAGAGAAGTTGGCGTAGACCTTTTTAGGGTGGGATGTTGTATGGGTGGGCTTGTATGCTTGTGGGATTTGTTACAGCTGTGTGTTCTTTATAGAATTGTAGCAAACAGAAAATTGGCTTTCTTTGTGTCTGATTTTTTAATCTTAGGTATCTGTAACCAGGTTCAGATATGTATAAAACAACCTCAGGTCCACTAGTTCCTTTTTGATGCTTTTATATACTTGTTTTAATTAGTTGATATTTGTTTCTCCTTCCTCTGGAACCAAACTGGATTGCATTGTTTTTATGGCTGTGTAGTGGTTATGCAAACAACATTTTGAAGTTCCAGTAATCTAATGACATTGTTTTATTTTAGTGCTTCTTCAGGCGGAGGAGGAGGTAGGGGTGCATCTCAGCACTATCCCAAGACTGTCGGTAACAGGTATGTTTAAAACCGTCAGGGCATCCCGCAAGTAGTGAAGATCAATACAACTTTGTAGCTTGTTTTAGAGTCTTCAATGGCTTTGTTTTTTCTTAGCGAGTACCTGGGGAAAACCCCAGGGCCTGGCGTTCAGAGATGGGTTCCTTCACGAAGCACTAGACGAGATGTCAACTCCTCCAATGAAAAAGAACACCACGATGCAATATTTAGAAAAGTGAGAGGGTGAGTGTCCTTAGTGCATAAATATTAAGCGGGCGAGAGAGCTTAAAGCATCCTCTGTTTCTGAGCCCTTTTGTTCATTGTGCACTTGAGTCTTGTGAGCATTTTTGTAGCATGTCAGCTGACAAACTCAAGCTCGGAGAATCACAAATCTTTTGAAACGCGGAACAATGGTCTTTGTTGTAACTGGTATGTAATTTCTGCTTTTTGCTTCTCTTTTAGCATACTTAATAAACTGACCCCTGAAAAGTTTGACAAGCTATGCCTTGAGCTTCTCAATGTTGGCGTAGACTCTAAGTTTGTCCTCAAAGGAATCATCTTGCTGGTAAGATACTTTTATGGCATTTGATCATTTTCCTCATTTTTATAATAATTAACCAAAGGTTTCTTTTGAGTTGAAAACTTAAGGCAGCAATGATTTTTAAACATGTTTTGTCTAAAAATGTAGGTCAGTTAAGGTGGTGGGTTTACATTTATGCGGTTGATTGACTTTGGTGACCATGGTAACATGAACATTTAGACTTCTTGTACAAACCTGCTTCAACATGAGTCAGAACAAGACAAATTACTTTCCCTGTACTAATAAACAGGAATGTTTTGACTCAGAATTTTATTATTAAAAGTCTTAAACACAAGTGCATTTCATACATGATTAAAATGGTCTTGGATCAGTGAAGACTACAGGTTGAGATAATGAAGTAAATGTAGATGTTTTCATTTCATTTCTGAAACTTCTGTGACTGCATTGTAATTTTGTTCTTTTCGGTAGATCGTAGACAAAGCCCTAGAAGAGCCTAAATACAGCTCACTGTATGCTCAGCTATGTCTCCGTTTGGCAGAGGATGCACCAAACTTTGATGGCCCAACACCTGAAATCCAGTCATCACAAAAGCAGAGCACAGTGAGTTTTCTTATTGTATAGCTTAGCTGCATTACACAAGAAAAATTAAACCCAGTAATTTTGTGTTAATTTCCAAACAAGGAAATTAATTTAAAAATTCTGTAGGCCATAATGTGTGAAAAGCCTAACTTAGCTTACAGTTGTCTAGCTAAGCGTCATTAAAGTATTACCATTACAGCATGCACATTTTGTTTTGAAGAATATCTCCTCAAACCCCTGAGCACTTGTTAAACAGGTTGTAGTTGTTCAAGCATTAATTGCGAAGGAAGCGTTTATTTCCCTGTTGCCCCCATATGCATTGGTTTCATTTTCTCATTGTGCGTTGCGTGTGTTTTCTACAGACTTTCAGAAGGCTTCTAATCACCAAGCTCCAAGATGAATTTGAGAACCGCACCAAAAATGTTGACAGTAAGCCAACTGCTTTCGTTTTTGTATGTAATTGAAAGGCACTTGTCTTTTTGGGCTGGTTCCTAACGTTCCTGTGTCCCTTAATTTAGTCTATGACAAACAAGACAACCCTCTCACCTCTGAGGAAGAGGAGCAACGTGCCATTGCCAAGATTAAGATGCTTGGCAATATCAAATTCATTGGAGAACTCGGCAAACTTGACCTCATTCATGAGTCTATCCTTCATAAGTGCATCAAAACAGTAGGTGTCCTGCTTAACGTTTCATATTCTGTGTTTTTCTGGATTGTTTGGTTGGTGGAGTCAGTGATTTTGATGAGCTGTTTGTCGTTCATCTGTAGCTTTTGGAGAAGAAGAAGAGGGTCCAGCTCAAGGACATGGGAGAGGATCTGGAGTGTCTCTGTCAGATAATGAGGACTGTGGGGCCTAGACTCGACCATGAAAAAGCCAAGGTACCACTTGACGCAATAACCAATAAGAGCCACAGTTCTGACACGAATGCTAAGGCTATTCATTGATGGATTTAAAATGTTTGAAACTGTGTTTAGTCAGGTGACTAATGTTAATGTGACATTATGGAAGCAGTATCTTCGTATCTTACAACGTGGTTTTCATGCACAACATTGCTTACATCGCATACCCCAGTCCAAAGACATACAGGGTAGGTGAATTGGACATGCTTAAATTGCCCTTTCCCAACTTGTGTAGATTAACCATTTCATGCTATTATTGTAACCTAAACTGACATGAAAACATTCGCCTCAAGCAGTTAAGAGGATGATTCAGCCTTTGCGCAATTTAAAACCACTAAAATTCCCTTGCGGCGAGCTGTTTAAAACCCGCTTCTCTTCATGCGCTGTTGCATCTCCCACAGTCTTTAATGGATCAGTACTTTGGCCGCATGCGATCCTTAATGAACAACAAGGATTTGCCTGCAAGGATTCGATTCCTGCTGCAGGACACTGTGGAGCTGAGAGAGAACAACTGGGTTCCTCGCAAAGCTTTCATCGACAACGGACCAAAGACGATTAACCAGATTCGTCAAGATGCGGTGAAGGTAATTTTGCATTGGTCTCTTTGTGTGGGTCTGCTCATCTTCCATATGCTGACCAATGGAAAATTTCTGTAATGCATTTTACTGCTAATGAACCTGTCAGTCTGCTACAAACCTGATTTGTGTGTATAAAAAGCACTGGTCTTTACAAGCCTATTTCTTTCCTCTCTGAAGGATTTGGGTGTTTTCATTCCACCCACAAACCAGGGGATGAGAATGGACTTTTTTCTAGAAGGCCCCTTCATGCCAAACAGGATAAAACTGGACAGAGAAACACTTGGAGGACTGGCTGATATGTTTGGTCAGATGCCTGGTGAGTGTAGAAGTCCGCTGTATGCTTGAAACGTTCTTAAGAACTTTTGCAGTAATAAAAACCAGCTGGAAAGTCACTTGGTGTGGTGGTATCTTCAGTTGTAGAAGTACTTTTTGCAGTGTCAATAAAACTTTAAAGTGTCTTTTTCTTTGCCATGTTTCAATCTGCAGGCAGCGGAATTGGAACTGGTCCGGGTGTCATACAGGACAGATTTTCCCCCACTTTAGGACGCCATCGTACAAACCCACTTTTCAATGGCCACAGCGGACACATGGCTTCTCAGCCACAGTCACAGTTCGACTTGGGTCTGAAGCCTTTTATTAAGTCTAGCCAGGTAAGCATACACATTACAAACACTCTTTTAAAGTAGATCCTTTTCAGAACAATTATTTAAAAACAAAACAAAAACGGATTAATATTATATCCTTAGGGACAGAATCAGCATTTTCAGAACCAGAACCATTCAAACAATCAGCAGGTTCAGTCCAAGGACATGCCACCACGCTTCAAGAAAGGGCAAATCAATGCAGATGAGGTAAACCAGTAACATTTGTAGCTAACAAAGACTAAACCAAAACCACCCTGTGATTATAAAAAGACGCGTTATTCTGAGGAATTCCACTGGATGGCGGTTTTCTTTTTCTTTTTTTTCTTCCATCTTTACCTCTTTCTTTATGCTCTTCTTCTATCCCTCATTCTTCAACTGTCAGCCAGTCCACTGACTGCGATTATGAGATATGAGGGTGTGAGTTTTCATCAGCTTTTCCTCAAATTTCAATTATTATGTGGATAACGATCGGTTTTGTACTCTTCCTCACAGATCAGCCTCAGACCAGCTCAGTCATTTCTCTTAAATAAAAATCAAGTGCCAAAACTCCAGCCCCAGACTCCCACTATGATTCCACCCAGTGCTCAACCTCCACGCACACAGACTCCACCTCTTGGACAGGTAGAAAACGCTGCCGTGGTCTTTTGGTGACACTTTCTCTCATTAACACACAAAAACAGGATAGGAATTAGGTGCCAGTAATTCAAACAAGAAAATTTGTAAGACATCATGGAACTGTCTCTGTCTTTGAGCTTTCTTGGTTCAGTTAATAACAAGATATGAGAATCATTTAGTTCCTTTATTGTAACTTTTCTTGCTTCTCTGTGTTGTTGCAAATGTTTATCCTGTTCTGTGTTCTCTTCAGCCTCCTCAGCTTGGTCTGAAAACCAACCCTCCTCTGATCCAGGAGAAACCGCAGAAGATGGTTAAGAAACCACCACCTACCAAGGAGGAACTGCTGAAAATGACAGTAAGCAGCTCAACGTGAAGACAGTTATGTTTAAAGCATCTGTCTGAAATCACCAGTGGTTGGAGGTGATTCTAACCTTCTGCTGGTTTCGTTACAGGAGAACATGGTAACGGGGTATCTTAACAGTAAGAACATGGAGGAAGCCATCAGTGGCGTGAGAGAGATGAAAGCTCCTAAACATTTTCTCCAAGAGATGTTGAGTAAGATCATCTTGTGTTCTTTGGAGCGGACCGATGAGGACCGGGAGCAGGCCAGCACTCTTATTCATACACTGAAAAACGAGGGCTTCATCTCTGGAGAAAACTTCATGCAGGTAAATGAACTGCAGTCAGGTCGAAGATGCTGCTCATTAGCATGGACACAGATCACACATGTGATGTTTTTGCACTAATTCTAAAAATTGTTCTTCAGGCTCTGTTGAATGTATTGGATCAGTGCCCTAAGATAGAGGTAGACGTTCCTCTGGTGAAGTCATACTTGGCCCAGTTTGCAGCGCGGGCCGTCATTGCTGAGCTGGTTACTGTGGCCGAACTGGCTTATCCGCTGGAGAATGGCAACCACTTTCCTCTCTTCCTGCTGTGCCTGCAGCAAGCTTCCAAGCTGAAGGACCGCGAGTGGCTCACAGATCTCTTCCAGCAGAGCAAGGTCAACATGCAAAAGATGCTGCCTGGTTCGTCTCACTTTTATTTCTTTTATACTTGTTCCATGGTTTTCTATGATACATTTTGGTCGTTTAAGGAGCCGGGAGCAGGAGGATTTTATTCTTGTATAATTGTGGCAGGCAACTAATTTTTATGTAGTTAAATTTGTTTCTTGAATCATTTCAAGTTGAGATAGGTTTTCATATTAAGCTTTGTAATAAGCCAGATATTGTCAGCCATATCAGTCATTTCAAATCAAATAAACCCCTTCAGTGTGAAACAAGATTCTGAAAAAATCTTTTCCTGGATTTATTTTGTGATGAAAGCATTTATTTGCCATATCTGAAATATTTAAAGCAAGGTTGCATACTAAGAATACTAATTCAGACTTTTCTGTTTTATAAAACAAGGCGGTTATTTAATTTGAAGTCGTCTCAGAGGTTACGTTTTGAAAAACTCTAAACTCACACTTTGTTACTTTTGTATTGTTCAGAAATTGACCAGAATAAGGACCGTATGCTGGAGATTCTGGAGGGGAAGGGTCTGAGTTTCCTTTTCCCCTTGTTGAAACTGGAGAAGGAACTGCTGAAACAAATCGTTGCAGACCCCTCCCCTCAGACCATCTATAAGTGGATCAAAGACAACATCTCTCCCAAACTCCACACCGATAAGGGCTTCGTCAACATACTTATGACCAGGTACAGAGAACTGATTCTGAATATTACCACCACACAAACCGAGATGTGCACGACTCAAGAGTTCTTCAATAGTTTGATATAAGCTTTTTTTTATATTTGTGACACGTCAGGATTAACGCCTGACTGTTTTTGTATTTACCAGCTTTCTGCAGTACATTTTCTCTGAGCTCGGTCTGTCTGAAGGGGATGAGCATCTGTCAGCTCCTTCTAAAGAACATCTGGACCAGGAGAAGCAGCTGCTACTGGCCTTCAAGCCGGTCATGCAGAAGTTTCTCCACGATCACACCGACCTACAGGTCAGCGCCCTGTACGCCCTGCAGGTGCACTGCAATGCCTACGCGTTCCCAAAAGGTAAAGCAACTGCTTAGCATGTGGCTTCTTCCATCTTGAATCAAAATAAAACTGTGACCTTTTAATAGCATAAATGTTGATTACGATTCTTTTTGTAATTCAGGTATGTTGCTTCGCTACTTTGTCAACTTCTATGACATGGAGATCATTGAGGAGGAAGGCTTCCTTGCTTGGAAAGAAGACATTTCCCAAGAATTCCCTGGAAAGGGAAAAGCCTTATTCCAGGTAATTGTGTGCTCTTAACGGTTGTTAAGCAAACTCAGCTGTGTTCTCAAACGGAAAGTGTTTTTTTTCTCTGAGTTTGATGTAAATTACAGGTGTGTCTTTCTTTTCAGGTTAACCAATGGCTGACTTGGCTGGAGACAGCTGAAGAGGAGGAGTCAGAGGAGGAAGTCGATTGAGGAACCAGGCTAATCCTCCCATTTGTTTCCTGCTAGATAACCTGCTGTAACTTTCACTTGTACAATGCACAGCTGCTAGACTCACCAATTAACTGAGTAATGCCATCAATATTTTAATCTTTCTGTTTGCTTGCATCACAGCCAGTGTTAGTTTGTTTTGAGTTCAAGATGATAAATCAACCACTATGCTTTATCAATATGTATTTTGTTTGGTCTCACGTTTTTTTTGGTTAGTCATGGACAGATGGATCATTACAATCTTCCTTGCACGTAACCTGGTTTATTGTTTGATTACATAAGACAGGACAGAAACATTTCAGGTTTTTTTAGCAGAAGTAAAGCTGTCCATATAAAGCAATAGTTTGTTGCAGTCTGTTTTGAAGATGGAGTAACGGTAAAATCATGAAGTCTTGGTTGAGTGGCTGTTATAGGTTACGCTGTAGACGCTTTTATTAGTGTTGTTCTGGGTTGGTTGCAATATCTTTTTATTGCATGGTCTAAAAATAACTGTAATCACAAACTGGTTGCTGTAACGTTCTAGCAGTTTCCATTTCTACCTCCTACTGAATAGACTTAAGTTAGTGCCAGCTTCTGTTGTGTCTAAAGTTTGAGTCTTGAATTAGGATTCAGTATATCTGCATAATCATTTTGTACAACACACTACCTAATGCCATAGCTTGCAGTAGAGACTAGTTGGCTTGTATTGAAGGTGTCAGTGAAAAATCCAGCTACTATTGCCTCCGCTGCCCCAGCCTTACTTTGTTATCTGCAGTGTGTTTTGACAAGGAAACTAATGTAATCTCTTTCTTATGGCAATAGTAACGTCTTTTGGGCTCCACCAACCTGCTGCAAACTAAACATCTTGAACTTTTAACTGGTGAATTATTTTAAACTGCCTTTAAATGGGTTATTTAAAGTAAAATATCAGAAAATCCTTAACACCCAGAAAAGAGGAAAGGCTTTTGCCCTTGTCAATAAATGGTTCCTTAATAACTGATTATTGACAGGTGTTTTAATTATATTTGACAAAGTTGATCTTGTTTGCCAACATGTTAACAGCAATCCAGTTGTAAGAAATGAAATGGCTTATGATCATGTCATGGTAATGCTGTTTTAGTGCTGTATTCATCACCACTATTGCTGAATTTACAATAAAGAAGATACTTGAGTGTAAAAGTCTGTTTCTGTTGTCCGTTTTTGAGATTTTTTTTATTTAAAATTTATTTAAGTATAAGTATATTTAAGAATTTAAGTATAACGTTAAATTCATGTGTTTATTGTCCTTGTGAAGTTCAGACCTTCTAGATATTTTGCCCAAAAACATTTTTCTCCTAACTGCAGGGACACAATTTGCTTCAGTTGTCAATGACATTTAAACTGTAATCTGTAACTTTACCTATGTGAAGTCAAATTAGGCCACACTGACATTTCCTGGAAAATTCAACCTGGTCTACTATGTACTTGCTCAATAGTTCATTTTTTAACCAAGACTGCAGCTTAAAAATAAATTTTTAGCAAACAAAGTGACAAATTAAGTCTCCTGTTCATGAATTATTCTTCATCAGTGAGGATACAGAAATATTCAACCCTTTTTCTGTTTCTCCTTGGAAAACCAAAGTCATGAGAATCTGAAAAGGTTTCCAGATGTACAAGCACTTCAATGTAAAGTATTTTACAACAATAAAATGTGCTTTGTGTATTTAAATGTCCATCCTATTGTCGCTATATTTCTTCTGTATGGAAATGATCGGTAAAAATACCTTGTTTTGTGTTCCATGGAAGAAAGTCATTGGGGGTTATGACAATATAAGGTTGGGTAAATTTTGAGTCAGCTATTCCTAAACTTCATTCTAACATTACATTACAACATTTCTGGCCGTTTGGTTGTCCTCCCTTAATTATTTTAAAATAATATTTTACAATGCATGACAACTATGTTAAAAAGTGAAAGTAAGGAAATAAAAAGCCAGTTTAATATTTCAGTCTTTGGTAGGTCCAATTTTATGGCGTTTACCTTATGCGTATTCATGACGTCAATATTCTGCGTCAGTTTCGCTGGCTGCCTGTCGTTGTCGTCTTCATAACAAATACAAAGCAAATGTCAGCAGGTTTGTACTCGTTTATTTGCCTGTCGATGCGTCCTTGTGTATTTCTAGCTAATTTTCAAATATAAAGAATGCGTAAGTATTAAAACATTTTATTTTCTCGTGCTAACAAGTTAGCAGTACCGCTGATGATTGTTAATATTTGATCTCCAGGTATCGTGTATATTTAAACTACGTGTTAATTTCTAAAATACATTTTCTGAATTTCTGTGTAGATTACGATATAATTTTTTGTTTAGTGTGTTTGAAAATCACCAAAGGGCAGAACAATGCAGTTATATAAACACCTGTTCAATTCGAAAGTTATCGAGTGATATTTGTAGGTTATTTCTGTAAATATTAAATTATTCTCGAAATATTATTCATAAAATCTTTATCCACTGGATAAAGAATTTAGCTAAAATTATCCTTATGTATTCTCACTGTCATCTAAAGACCTTCATCGTGTAAAAAATGACGTATGTTCTTTAATATAATATTAGGCTTGTTTTTCATGCCATTTAAAACATTAAAGAAAATGTATTTCAGTTTAATATCCCAGCTCAATATAGTTTATTTGTTTGGTCATATTCTTTGTCAAAAAGCAACTCCCGTAAGGCCTTATGGTCTCATGGTTTCACTTTTACACGGGGAAGCTAAAAAACACAAACATGTACTTTCACATTATGGTGAATGTAATACATATTCAGGGGAATATTTTGTGTATATTTTAGGTCTTGTGTCTGGCTTCTGCCATTTCTTCACTATTTAAATTAATGTTTTTACTTTAATTTTGTTTACGTAAATATTTTTGCAGTGCGACAAAGGAATTTTTATGTCCAAGCATTCCCATGTGAGTCTTTTAAATAGTATAAGGTCATAAAAACTGCATTAGCAAAAGGCTGCTTTAAAGAGTTTCAGAACAGTGTTGTGATGTCTCTCCTTCAGGATCTCCAGCAGTGAATGAGGGCTGGAGTTGGAACTGAGCAGTCCTCTGTGTGGACCTGAGATGGGCCAGCAGCTTTCTGGCCAGGCAGTGAGCCGACTGCCTGAGAAATTGATCAAACATGTCGGGCTAGTGCGAGACAGCGGCTATCTCACCTACGACGAGTTCCTGGGTCGCGTGGCAGAACTTAATGACGTGTAGGCAAAGTTATTTGTCAAAATCATAAATCGTTTTAGTAACACACTAACGTGTTGTATTAGATATTGCATCTAAAAGAAAATTTTAACCGGGAATATCATGTGTATTTTATAATTTTCCTGTTTTCATCTTTTCTTTTATTCTAACTTTGTGTTTTTAGTAAAAAAAAGTGAGAATTGAATATGCTTTAAAATGTGTAGACATTTAAAATGAGCTTGCTCTGGACTTTTATTTTGAAACGAACATGATCAATTATTTTCTTCAACAGAACGGCTAAACTAGCTGCAGGCCAGAAGAAACATCTTCTGTTTGAGGTACAGCCTGGATCGGATGCGTCGGCTTTATGGAAGGTTGCAGTGAGATTACTGTGCACAAAGGTTAGATCACTATACAGACCACGGGATATATATTAAAAATTCATTAAAGCTGCAATCTGTTACTCTCTATCGCCATCTCTGTTTGAAACATAAAAGTGCATGTTACTTTTTACACATTTTTCAAATGAAGCCAAATGAAGCCAAACTAAAATTTCTCAAGTAATTTGGACATACAATTTAAATTATAAGTGATTATTATAAATTTACCGTTGTAAATCTGAGTACTGTAAGGAGATAACAGATTTTTGTTCATTTTTAACCCAAAATAATTACAAATTTAAATGTATATTTTAAAAATAAACCAAGACATTTTCATATGATCTGAGCTTCACGTTTCAAAGGCATATTTAAAATGTGGCTCTTAGCTCCTGTGTTAGCGCTTCCAAAACTGGTTGATATTTGTCTAGGGTATGATGACCATTAATGCAGTTCTCCATGTGTGTTTATAGATCAATAAGGAGAATGGAATGGTGGAGGCCTCCCGAATTATGAACCTCTACCAGTTTCTCCAGCTGTACAAAGACGTCACCAGCCAGGCAGCTGAAGTTCTGAGTTCAGAGGAGTTTGCAGAAGGATCTTCTGGACGGCTGTCATCAGAAGACACCTGCCAGGCCAGCATGTGGATGGGCAGGTAATGCGACGGCGTTAGTTAAACTACCCGACGGGTGATGCACGGTGGATGACGCATTATTTCACATGCTTTATTTAACAGAGTGAAACAGTTGACTGATGAAGAGGAATGCTGTATTTGCATGGACGGAAAAGCAGATCTTATTCTACCCTGCACTCACAGCTTCTGTCAGAAGTGTATTGACAGATGGTAAGAATCTGTGGTCTCGTGCTGATTCATTAATTTAGGTCAAATTATGACACCCTCGTGTTTATGATTTATTTCCTGTCTCACACAGGAGCGGTCAGAGCAAAAATTGCCCTGTCTGTCGTATTCAGGTGACGGCTGCCAATGAATCTTGGGTCATGTCGGACGCTCCCACGGAGGAAGATATAGCTGGATACATCCTCAACCTCGCAGATGAAGCCGGTTACCCACACAGACCTTAAAATCAAACACTGTGCCATTCATCGTGTCTCTCCCCCATTACCGATAACATGACCTACTGTAAATAATCATTTCACAGGGTTAGTATTGCACTGTATAGTGTCATCCACTGGAGGCAATAACTGACGTTTTTCAAAGGCACCTTTTGGTTAATGCATCACATTTTGTCATCTGATCCATTTGTATACCGTAAACTTGTGTTGATCAATGCTAGACAACATGTAGCTTTAGAATGCGATTGCCATTCTTTGTCGCACTTGCTATTTTACTTTATTTGTGAAGTTATTGCACTTTAAATTGTGTTTTTTGTAGAGGCCTTGTAATATCTGAAAACAGCGTTCAGTATCAGCATGAGTTTAATGGTGTTGACTCAGTCAAACATGATGCGGTAACATTACTGTACAGCTGAAGCAATATGCATTTACATTATAAAGATTTGTGGAATCAATAAGTGCTACAGTGATCTGATTGACACAAACATAAAATGTTTACCTTTGTGTAAATTAGACCAAACGTTAGTTATAGGATTAAAATCCCATATATGAAGTTAATCATGAATGTGAGGGCTTAAGGAATTTACCTGTATCATAAAAGAAATGTGTATATTTGGATTAAACTTTATATAAAAGTTTAAAGTTATATTGGAGTTTATTAACATTTAATGTGGTTTATCAAAATCAAGTAATTACGTTTTACATGCTCATTTCTGTAATATTCTCACAGAGTTACAGAGGAGTGACTGAATATGAAGTTTTATTAGCGAGTGAATGAAACCATTTCTTCAGCGATCGTGCTGTTTGACTCGTGGACTGATTTAGGAGTTCAGTGATCTCCGTTTCTTGTTTTTGTCTGTAAGTATGATAAAATAAAGTCAAATGAATTTTTTGCCACTTTATTTTGTAACATTTCTCTCCTGTTTCCACCAGGCAGCACTGTTACGCAAAATTAAGAATATATTTTGTTATATTGTGCTGGTTATGCATAATATAACAATATATATGCATAATATATTATGCTAGTTATAGGGAATTTGATGTAAAATGACACTGAGCAAGCACAGCTCATGTTTTGATAGGACAGATTCCAGTTTTTTATTTTTAGTTTGAATGCAGTTCATGCATAATTCAGATTCACATGTATTTTCAACCGTTACTGGACCCAAGAACAAAGCCTCATATCACACCCTTAACCAAATCTGTGTGTGTACATCAAGTGTTCCAGTTTTGGTCTATTATGTAACAAAAATAAAGCTCCACCCCTTGAACCACCTAACAAAATAATCTGTTCCAGATTCTCAAATTGCAAACAAACTAGTTTATCAAAGCACATATTAGGTCCCGTTGTTGACAGAATGTTATGTGTCAAACATGTATTACTACAAAAGAATCCCTTATTAAAGTCACAAACCCAAACACTCCCTCTTTTATAAAGGTAACAAATGTATACGCTCCCTTCAAAGAACAAACAAACTGTCGTTTTCAGAAAACATGCAAAATACAGTAACATCAGATGTTCCATTTTCAAAGAATAGATTTTTTTATATGACATGGATTTATCCATTACCTGTAAGGCACCATTAGAACAGATACATCTATTTATAAAGGCACTTAGGCTTTGCTATAGTGCAGGAAAATATGCAGTGCCACTGTGGTGCATGTTCGCTGCATCTCCTGTAGCAAGATACGGCACCACTGTCATGATGTCTGGGCCAGTTGTGTGGACCCATGCTGTACCCTGACTGTCCCCCTGATGTCTTCAAGAAGCTTTTGCAGAAACGGTTACAGACTTGACAGCATCCACCAGGAAACTGAGTTCGTTGCACAGGGTCTCGTGCCGATAGGCCATACGGATCTGTGCCACATTTGTCTTACGGATATCATTACCCTCCGGTCCATCCTCCAGATAGCTGTCACCCAGAAAGTGTTTCTTCTCCTGCAAC